>JBBYHK010481835.1:0-17687 GCA_038382065.1 Adansonia grandidieri | reverse complement strand
TAACATATCAAATAGCTTTTGTAATACAAATTCAGTACTTATAAATTCACTACTAAAAAAAATTAGTACTTAATTTTCCAAGGCTTAATATTTTCAGTTTATCAAACAGTCTCTTAGATTTTTATTCCTAATAAATAGACAAATATGTTTGTGAAAAATAATAATAAATGTGAATCATAGTTATACTAAAAAAGTGTTTTCCTTAAATCCATTACCTAATCTATGGATATACACAACGAAAAAAGAAAAAAAAAAAAAAACTCTAGGATTTGGGTTTGTGTAAATGTGCGCATAACTCTAATAATTGTTCTACAAACAAGACAATACGAAAGGCAACACTATTTTTTTACCACAAATTTATCAAAAAATATAGAAATTTTGTTGAAAATATTCAAGTTGTTGATAATATTTTATAAAAAAATTTTGCTTGTTTTGATGGGATTCGAATTTCTTCAAAAATAAAGTATTTCTTACAAAATATTCCAGCCGATGAAATATTTAATTGCAATAGAATTACTTATGTTATAATTCTATTTAAAAAATCATTATTTACAGAATTTTTCATCGATAATTTTTTACAAGTTTTAATAATTATATATAATAAATTTTATTAAATTTTTTTACATATGATTTTAATTGATTTTTTATTTGTATAATTCATAATTAATTTTGTAACGACATCAAGTGCAGTAGAATATAAAGAAAAAAATAGATGGTTCAGTAGCATAACTAGAGAGCACTGGCTCCGTGCTTGAGTGTACAACAACACTACCACTAGCACTTGGGAATTTAATATGTTGTTGGATCTGTTGCCACTACTCTTGTTCATATTGTTACAAAGAGAGAGGCTTTTCATCACAAAAAAATTATCACAGTATATGAAGTCGCTGATAATATTTTTGTTGAAAATTTTTTTGTCAAAAATAATATTATTTTCACCAAACTATTTCCAATAAAATTTCTGTTTTGAATAAAGTATTTACGACAAAATGAAGAGTTATTAGCAATGAAATTTTTTGTAACAAAGAATTATTAGAAATAAAAACTGTAAACACCTCATTTTGTTCGGGCCAGTTTTTAGCATCTAGGACTTAGGTGAAAGATGATAAAATCAAAAAATATAAATAAAAACTGGGGGACAATGCCAAGTGGAAATTTTTTTTTTCGAAAGGTCTGAAATGCCTATGGGTCACCTTAGAAAAAATGTAATGTTAGGCATTAAAGACCATTTTTCATGGTGTCATCGATGTCACTCAGATGAGTGCCCGAACAAATTTCCCACTATTTATGTCTAAGTTGAGGAAAATCAAGAAGTTGCAAGTACATGCAAGTTATGTTGGTGCATAAGTATTGATATGAGGCTTTATGGCACCAAAAATTGGAATTGTCACATATGTTATCGATACAAGAGGGTTTAGTATTGATACCTAGCATGTTTGTATCGATACAGACCTTGGAAATAGCTAAAGTTGTGATTTTTGGCAAAATGTATCGATACACAAGCAAAAGTATCGATACAAGTCCATGAAGTATCGATACATACCTTTAAGTCTCAAGACTGGAAACATTTTTTGCTCTTAGTATTAATACACAGTTCATTGTATCGATACTCATGGGTGAAATTGCCTTGTGTATCGATACACAATGTTCTATATCGATACATAAAGGCACGTTTACCTAGTTCGAGCCATTTTTTAGCCACTGCACCACTGATTCAATAAGTTTCTTGCACCAAAAACCATCAAAATTCATACCAAGCTTCATCTTTAGGCTTGTGATTGGATTTAAACAAAATCTTGAGGTCCAAATAGCCAATAACAAATGACATTTCATGACATTAGGCAATTTGTCCACGGCTAAGGCTAAACTTACCCAATGCTCAATTGAATAAAGTAGTCTAGATCTACTGTTTTTGCTGAGCAGACCAATGGGTTTACATGGCAGCTAAGCACTATACCTAACCTCTGCATAAGGTACATGCACCAAAACCTTAAAATGCCCTTACCCTTTTGTCTTTGGTCTCTATGGCCACATGGCTATATAAACCAACCTTGGACTCAGTTGAAAGAAAAAAAGAGGAGATTCCTAGGAAAAAAAACTCTCATTCATTCATTCATTCTTTCTATTTTCCACTCCCACCAAAAACAAAAAAAAAAATTTCCATTTTCGGATCCCTTCAAAACCACACCAAAAGTCCTTCCAAAAACCTTCATTTCACTCATAGTCCCTTTCAAAATTCCCCTTTATCCATACCTAACTAGAAAGCCCCTCCTTTTCATCACTCTTTTGTTGTTTAATCCAAAAAGGTGAAGTTCAAAATTGCTGTTCAAAGAAAAGGCTAAAGCTTGAAAGTTTTGGTATATTTCCTTCACTTGACTTTGCATATTCTCTGATTTTTCAATATTTTCATCATCCTATTGACCTCTCTATGTTACCATGACCTTTCTAAAGTTCTTATGCATTGTTGCTGCCTTGTTTGTTGTAGTCTTAGAGTGTTGATTCTCTTTTATTGCCTTGATGTTGCTTGGTAAGCCAAACATCTTATCTTTAATTCTGACATCAAAACAACCCCCTTATCTATGCATTTTCTATCATATTTAATCTATTTTCACATGCTTAACACATGTTTAAATGTCCACCTTAACATGTCTTATGTACATTCACACATTTTCTTGTGTTTTAAGGAGTCTCATGACATGAAAATGCTATCTTGACAACTTTAGTCTATGTTCTTTTGTTTAAATAAGTTCATACACCTTATTTGTCATCTTCTCAGATTTTTGTCACCTATTTCCATGTTAACATGTCATTATGTGTGTTTGCATGTTTTGTCCATGTTCATTTCAGTGCACGTTATGTTTTGTTTATGTCATTCTTTTCAAAATGCATGCTTGTTTGTTAAAAATCTGGTTTTTTAAAAGAAATCCCCAACTCAATTTCATGCTACCTCCAATAGATGAAGAATAACATGGACTTAATGCTTTCATAGAATTAGTTTTCTAATCTTGGGGGTAGATAAACATTTCAGCTTTGGATTTATTATGAAATAAGTTCATTTTTCAAAAAAAAAAAAAGGAAATCTTTTTTAGTATTAATTCTTGATCTTGAGCCTTGTGTTCTTGTTGGTGACATGGTCAACGGGTTGTTCTATCATCCCATACTACTCCAGGATTGTTGAATGAACTTGTAAAGCCTATGTTACTTTCTGTCATGGATGTACGAACATCCTAGACCCGAGTCTATCTTCGAAAAAACTAAAATATCAAATAATCCCCTTATTTTTGCTTTGACAGCACTGTAGTCCAAGCTTGAAAAATCATTTTCAAATTGCAAAATATTTCTTTTGATTTTTCTAATATTTTTTCTTTAAATGGCATTGAATTACCTTTCTAAAGGTGCCTTATTTGCCCTCAGATCATCCCAGATGAGGGTGTTATGATTTTTAGAACCTTTAATGTCCAAAACCCTTGGAACCAGCATGCAACATTCTGTTTGGGCCAGTTTGGCCCATCAGCTGATTCTTAAGAAATTTTCAAATATTTTTCCTAAAACAGTCACAAAATTCCCTTTCCGAAAAGGTATTGTTCATGATCTAACAACTCCAGAAAAGCTTGGAATGATTTTTCAAACTCCATTATGCCCTTTTCCTCGTACATGCTGCTAGTGTCAAGACTGACTTAAATTCAAAAATTAATTCTCTCTAGAAAATGATTTCCTAGAAATTTTGGACTATTTTCATATTAAACCTTGCCGAGCTACCTTTCTAATGCTACCTCATTTACCCTCTAACGTCTACGAATAAACCTGGAAAAAATCCAAAATTAGAGATGCACTATGTTGTCCCCTATTTTCAATCGAATTTTTGAATCTCCTTTTATCGAGATGTTCAGATGTCTCAAAATGCACCCATTTAGTCTCCACAACATCAACCCCTTTTGACTCAGATCAAGATAAAAATACAAAAAATAGGATTTCATATTAAAATTTTTGCTAGTGGAGATACTCCAACTCCACTATTCAAAAAGGATACTCCAACCCTTTTTTTAATTTAAATTTTCTTTTTATTCCTAAATGTTTTTCTAATTTTGGGGATACTTTAACCCCACTACTCAAAGGGGATACTCTAACCCTACCTCATCGGGGGGATACTCTGACCCCGCTTTTATCTAAAAATAAATAAAATTGTCTTTCTTCTGAATGCCTCAAAACTGTTTTAACAAAAATCATCTTTTTTCTTTAAATTACCACCAAATCCAGATTAGTCCCTAAAATTGTCATCTGGGTTATTCTTCAATAATCAAAGGCAATAATGAGATACATTTTGATCATCCCTCCTTTTTACGTTCTTGTGTTTGTGATTGCTTGTTTATGATATTATTGTATTTCTCATTTTTTTTGACTTACTAACTTGTTTCTTTTCGTAGTAACTATTGTGCATCCCCTTTTAAAATTTGTTTTTCAATAAAATTTACAAGGCGATATTTCAGGTTGGCATCTCTCCATGGGTAATACAAAAATCCAATTGTTTTAAAAATCTAATTCGAACATCGTTTTCATAAAAAATCCCTATGTTCCTCACATCTCCAAGGTGCATAGCCGATAGTTTCCTTAATAAAAAACCTGAGTTTACATTTTCCAAAACTTCATGCATTAAAGAGGATTATATCTAAACAGAGACCAAATGGAACCAATTTAACTGAGACCAAAGTGAGACAGTTAGTAGGTACTGATTTCTGGTGTCGTGTGGAAGCTCATCCTTCCTTGCGCGTAACCAACTCCCAAGCCCAACCAACAAATCTTTGGACTCATAGACCCTAAAGTCAATGTTTTGAGATTCGTAACTCATAATATTGTTTTCAATAGGCATCCGATCTTGCCCAGCCTAAAATGATCGGTGGCAACTTCAAGTTTATAACCACTTTATGGCGGCCATCCAAGACTAGTTGGATGAGCGATTCGCCCAACGATCTCTTCCCTTTCCTCCCCATTATTATGCCTAATCAAAGTCCTAATCATGGGATAACTCAAAGGCTCGATCATAATCAACCATCATTTATTTTAAGTCAAGCACGTTATGCCCTTCGAATCGTTTAAAGTTTTAAAGGTTGGGCATGTGGTGACACCATCGATAATAACTATTTGCTACATAATTTTAAATTAAATTAAATTAAATTATTATTTATATATAATTTTAATTATAGTAATAAATTTATAAGTACAATTATGTATATAATTATAATAGTCAATTTCATATATAATAATCAATATAATAAAAATGGTTTTTTTGTAATTATAAAACAAATTAAATATAATTAATGCAGTAATTAAATAAAAGTTCATAAACAAAAGTATAATAGCATTTGCATAAAAATTATAAACAATTGTTTATTATGTTATACAAATCATCCTATTCAAAATCTCGATTTTGTAATCGGATCCACTTTCATTACTATATCTTACACTAGAAGTTTAGCTCCATCACGTGATTACATTAAAAGATCGTTTGCATGTACGTAACATCTATTAACAAAATTACACAATTATTAATACAAATATATTCTTAATCCATAATTCAATATATATTCTCAACCATATATATCTCAACCCTAATTATAATATGAATATATGCAATCCTATGGCATTCTAGAGTCATAAGTTTAATGAAACTGAGAGATGGTATACGGTCTAAGAAAAGGAGATGACAATAGTGGTGCATTGCTTGTGCACATGGAGACATTACAAGTTAGGGTCTAAGTTTGTTGTCTTTACTGATAATGTTTGCAAACAGTTATTTTTCAACCTAGAAAAAGTCATCCCCCAAACAGACGCGTGGCAGGTTTTACTGGCAGAGTTTGATTTCAGCATAGAGTACAAGCAGGGAAAACCAATGCCATAGTTGATGTGCTAAGTCGAAAGGTAGATCTTACAGCCATTAGTTACCCTAAAAGTGCAATATTGGTGTGCATCAAGGAAAGGTTGTCCCATGATCCCATAGCCAAGACCATTATGGAGAATGCCAAAGAATCACAAATCTAACAATTATAATAAACTAATTATAAACATAATTATTTTAAAATTAATTATAAAATAATAAATCTATAAAAAATTATATTAATCATTGTTGCCATGTACATCTTTTTTCTTTTCTCATCTCTATATAATTCGAAGCAGGCGCACTTGACTTAAAAGATATATGGTGTTTGGTCAAAGCCTTTGAGTTATCCATTGGTTAAGACTTGGATTAGGCATAGTGATATGAACGAGAGAAAGGCTATTGGACAAATCGCTCATCCAATTGGTTTTGGAAGGTTACCATGAAGTAACTATAAATTTGGAGTCGCCACTGACCATTTTGGGCTAGGAATGATCAAATGCCTATTGAAAACAATATTCTGAGTTACGAAACTTAAAATGTTGATTTCAAGGTCCACAAGGCCTAGAGATTTGTTAGTTGGATTCAGGAGTTGGTTATGCATAGAGAAGGATTAGCACCCTTACAATGCCCGAAATCGATACCCGCTAACTATATCTCACTTCGATTTGACCTAATCGATACCATTTAGTCTTTATTTTGATATAATCCCCTTTTATGCATTAAGTTTTTTGTAAATTATAGATCTGGGTTTTGATAGAAAATTTTATATCACTTATGCACTGCGAAGGTATGAGGAGCAAAGGGATTTTTTATGAAAATAATTTTCAAATTAAATTTTAAAAATTTGAATATTTTGTATTAGGCACTGGAGAGATATTGATACAAAATAGTGCCTTGCAGATATTTTTTGAAAACAAATCTTAAATATGAATGCATGATAGTTACTACAAAAAGGAAACATGTTAGTAAGATGAAAAAGAATATAATAGTATCACAAATAAGTAATCATAAACAAAAGAACGTAAAAAAGAGGGACTATTGGAATATATCTCTTAATTATCTTTGATTATTGAAGAATAATCAAAATGGCAATTTGGAAATGTGTTTGGATTCAATGTAATTTGAGGGACAAAAAAAGGTTATAATCAAAGCAATTTGGGGTATCCAAAAGAGTTGGCACACATGAATACTAAGGTGTCAAAACTTTTAACGATAGGTATTCACTTTTTTTATAAAATTTTTGTATAAAAACTCTATATTATTTTTATATTATTTTTTATGGAAATTCCCTTGAAAATAATCTAATTCTGTTGGAAATGGATGGTTATTTCCAATTGATTTATTTCTGATGGAAAAATTTTGTCAGAAATATGCCTTTCTCTTGTATTGTATGAGAATGCCGTGCATAACTGTAAAATGTTGGAGACAACGCAATAAGAGTGTTGGTCTTGGTCATTATTGTCGATATATCAATCTTCATTACAATCATGTATTTAGATGATTATTATGCTGTTGACAATATTAGGAACTAAAGGATAGTATGGACTATAGCTCATAACATTTGAATATGAAGTGTTAGCAAAAGGGAAAATGTGTTATGTCTTAAGATGTGTTCTAAACCCATAAATGTGTGTCAGAGTAGTCTCAAGCATTTCAATAACTTGAAAACAACACTAAGGGTTAAAATCTAAATATGTAGACACATTGTCCCCATAGTTTTTCTACAAAGAAGTAAATAGTTTTCTTACAACAACAATTGTTAAAATATATGTAATCAATGAGACATTTTAATCGACACAATTATATAAATAAGACAATAATGAAATTTTTGGACTTACACTAATGACACAAACTTGTTGTCTACATAATCTCTTGAACCCTCAACACTTATATGGGTCTTGTTGAATAATTCCAGGAATGTCATGTTACGCTGTAACTTTTGTAACTACAAAAAAATTGAAAATTTAAAGTTAGTTTAACAAATATATATATATATCAAAATATAAGTTATGCAATATTTGTATAAATAATAAATTTTACCATCTTGGAACCTACCTACAAAAAATAAATAGAATTGATCCTTCAGTGTGCTTCATGATGTTTCCATCATTTTTGATGTTTTTATTAGCTTTGGCTTTCTTTGACTATTTTATCCAAGCCTCAGTACTCCAAACATTGTCAATACTTTGGTCCCAAATATTGACTAATATTTAACCACATAGAAACCCTTGTACTTGTCAATCTTATAAATCTTGAAAAAGGCCAAAGCATGAATCTTGTTAGTATTTAACATGTCTTAAGGCATCTTTCTCTAGTGGCCTCAAATAATTTTCTAACAGGTGTTAGCTTTAGAGGCTAATTGCATTTTCCTTAAAACCAAATAGCTAATAAGAATTAATATATGAGATTAAACACAATTTATTAAGTAAATTAAATTTTGATTTAGTTTATATGCAATCATACCATTGCCCACTAAGGCGAACGACAATAGTAATGGCAAAGCGATGTCGATAACAATGAAAATGGTCAGGGGAAATGACATCAACAACGTGTAGACACCTAATTTTTTTCGAGCCCTTTTCCCAGCAGTCCTAAAATATATGAGATTTTTAATTAGGTAATAATCTCGGTGGGGTGGAGTTGACGTTATTGGTGTTGGTCAGAAATGATCATGGCCTTGGATAATTTTCATGCTTGATTTTTGTGATATTTGGACTATTTTATTAAGTTTGAAACTTATAGAGGCCCAAATTTTGAGGCCTTGGAAGGGTATTTCCCAAGTTGGCCAAACCATATGTAGGTATATCGATAAAATTTTTGATATTTTTAGGTCATTTGTAATTATGAAAAGTTTAAGAATTAAATTGTAAAAATAAAAAAATTATTTCAAGGTTTCCATGCTTGGCCGAGAGCTTCATGTACCCTTAGGGTGTAATTCATGCATTTTTAACATGTTGAAATACATATCATGCATTTTAATCCATTAGGGACTTTTTTTAATCTAAAAAGTTTAAGGACTTGTTTGAAAAAGGTGAAAAAATGTTCTAAGGCCAAGGATGTTTGAGTGAATACTTTTGGTAATATTTGGAATGTTTTCCATGTTGATTTTAACGTGTCTGAAGTAATTTTTGGATTTTTTTTACGTAAGGACAATTTTGTATAGTTAGAAAAGTTTGGGGGCCATTTAGTAAAGCCTTGCATTTTAAGGTTAGAATGGTCATTTGTCATATCAAATTACCTTAAATGGTATTTTGGTCATTTGGGAACATTTTATCATTTTTGCTATCCATTTTGGTGTAAAATTCAAGTTTGAGAAAAATAGGGCCTTAATAGCAATTTTTGCATTTTATGTCATATCTGATGTCAAAAGCTACCCATTTAGTGTAAAATTGTAATTTCATATTATTATCGAGTCCTTTAAGGTACCAAGATACTCATATGTTGAAGGTACACCCTGGTGGTATTTTAATAATTTACCCTAGAATAGAATCCATTATGATCACTCGGATGCTTTTATGTCGAAGGTGTATAATAGGGATATGTTTGTCCTTTTAAAAGGACATCGAGTCATTTAAGGTACCGAGATACTTATATATAGAAGGTACACCCGGGGGGTATTTTAATTATTTATCATAAAATCGAATCTTTTATGATCACCGAGATACTTTTATGTCTAAGGTGCATAATTAGATAGGTTCATCTTTTTATAAAGTTATCAAGTCCTTTAAGGTTACTGGGTTGTTTTTGTGATGAAGCCAATTCTTAAAGGTATTTAGTAATTTACATTAGAACCAAATCTTATGTAATTGCGAGGACACTTCTATGTTGAAGGTGTACTCTATGGGACATTTTGGTTTCTTCGACTAAACCTCAATCCTTAGAGTCTAGTTTTATACTTTTCGTCAATACTAAGTCTTAGGACAAATTTTTACTATTTTTCATAAAAATGAAAGTTCCAAAATTAAGGAGATAACTTCAAGTTAAAGTGGTACATGGAATGTCTTTCAGTTTATGGAAGGGGTTTCATGGATTGTTTTAATAACGAGATATCATTTTTTAATGAGTAAAATAGAGATTTTTTAAATTTTAGAAAAATAAAACTTTTTGTATTTCTCCAACCCTTGGTGAGGTGTGAAAGATATTTTAATTTTTTTAAAACCTTTCATATTCCTTCAGCACTCGATGGGGTACGAAAGAGAAACTAATAAAATTTTTTGTGTTCCTCTAGTCTTCCATGAGGTACGAAAGATATTTTGATTTTAAAAAATACTAAAAACTTGATTTTATCAAGCAGAATAATAATTTTGTTTCATAAAATTTTATTTTGATAAAGGGAATTAGAATTAAATACCAGATACTGAAAATCAGATAAAATCATATTTAAATTAACATGTGATTAATAAGGTATAAATTATCAGATGTCATGAGAGGGATCAATCCTTACTTATGATTGTAACTGACTTTCGAACCCTTTCATGTAAGCTTTGGTATTATCATAGACCTTGGAGTTTATTTTTAAGGGTTTTATAACCCGCAAAATATGAAGTCGATGGGTGACTAATCTCTCCTAGCTGAAATAGATTAATGGTGACTCCAAAATAAATGGTTGTTCATAACGACTATTTAAGGTTAAGTTAAGTGAGCGATTCATTTCAACAACTCAATCCCCAATGCAAAAAATAAGAAAAAATAATAATGATATGGCCCTTAAAAATGAAAAAAATAATGATACACATATATATATATATATAAGAATGAAGGGTACACTTACCTTTTAAATTGGATTGGGCAAGATTCGTATCCTAGCCATTTTGTAACATAACAACAGAAAACTAGCAGGCCACCAATGAAAGGAGAAGGCAACAATAGTAACATAGATAAAGTAGGAAAATTTGTGAGAAAAATGAAAAAATAAAAAAAGCATAGTCAATCATCATACCAACCTGGCCAATGCAAGAAGGAAGCTCTAAAAACAAAAAAGCAACAATGATGGGACAACGAAAAGGTAAAAAAGCACGAATGACAAGGGATTGGGAAAAAAGGGAGAAAAAAAGGAAAAAAAAGGAAAAAAAAAAGAAGAAAAAAAGAACAAGGTCAGATTTAATCTAGCTCGACTTATATCTGATTAAATTTTCATCATTTCCCATGGAAATATTGTTAATTTGGGCGACAATTTGAAAATGTATCCTTTGGAAATACTTATTTTCATTGGATACTCCTTCAAAATATGCTTTTAGAATTCTAAGGAACATTTTGCCTGAAATACTTATTTTTGGCGGCTACTCTTTTGAAATATTTTTTCATATTTCGAGGGATATTCCGTCAAAAGTAATGTTTCTAACAGAATATCCTTCAAAGATAACTTTACTAATGGAAATGGCCCTCCAAGCATTGTTCACCACTTTATCTCTTTTGTACACATGCAACATAAAGAGTAAAAAAACTTATCTTCCAAAAAAGAATCCTTACATTAGTCCTATTCTATTAGTATGAGATTTACAATCAACAAAATTTTCTTCCTTCCTAATAAAAAGAATTTGATTCTCATTCTTTTGCTATATTGCATTATTCAATCATTAAGAAATACTATCATTCTTACAACAATTTTATCAATTTATTTCTTGTATATGCATGAATTTGAGGGAGTAAAAAAAACTTAACTTTCTAAGAAGAATCATTGCATTAGTGGGTTCCACACAATATTATATTATCTTTTTAATTTATTTTTAAGATAACTTGAAAAATAAAAAAATTATTGTATGGAAGCCACCCATACAATTTTGCTTTAATTTGATTTTTCGTTTATGCATGGGAGTCACCCTCATACATGATTTTTTTAAACAAATATTTAGTTGAGAAACTGCCTTCACTTATGTCGGTTTCCCATCTAATCTAAAAAACTAGTGCATTTTGAAACATAGAAATAAAAGTTCAGTAATTTGAAAAATAAAAATACAATTTATCATTATTGAAATAAAAAATTAAGTATTTTGACAGATATTTTTGTTAAAAAACCATACAATTTTCAAAGGATTTTTTCAACAAAATAGTTATAGTGTCCGTGATTATCCAACAAAAAATTTCTTTGATTAGTCCATTAAAGGATAAACTTTCGCCTCTTTCAATGTTGTTCAACGTCTGTCGCCTCCCAAATTCCACTGTGGCCTCCCTTCATCCTAATCTCGCTCCTTACCATTCCCAATCAAGCCTTAGAAGTCCTAAACCTCCAAAGTGGCCAAACATCTTTTGTTATTTGCTAGTCGTTTTGTGTTTGCCTTTTGGTTTCCTTGGGTATCTCTATTGTAGTGGTTTGTTTTAAAGTGTGTTGATTGTGTGTGATGGGTGAATGGTGGTGGAAATGAGTATGAGTAGTTTGGTGGTTGCAGTAAGTATTTTCTTGTAATTTTTGGTAGCTAACAAAAAAAAAAAAAACCTCTTCTATTTGTGATTTGGAAGGATATTTGTAGGAACAGAAAATTTTAGATTTTCTAGGATTAGGTTTCACCAAGGAAAAAGAAATTGGGAAAGAAATAATTTTGGTGAAGATAGACCTGAATAGAAGCTCTTCAAAGGCATAATGTGCTTGGTGTGAGTGTGTATAGGTGGGTTGCATAAAGGTTGAAGGTTGGTTAGGGTGGCTAGCAGCCTAACCAGCAACCCTTATCATTACTTCGTACTATTTATTATTATTATTTTTAATTAATTAAAATTATAACTGATGAACACAAAAAAAAGAAATTAAATATAGAAATAAAAATTTGTTCTTTTTTTGAAACCTGCAGTAAGGCCTAATCAATATTAAACTTTAAAAAAAGAACCGAGCTTTAGGAGATAAGCTCCAAAATATAAGTTTCATGAACTTAACGAAAGTTTAGAGAATAGATCAATAAAATAAACCCTAGTGAAAAATGAAAAAAACTACCTAAGATAAAAGTAGTAGAATAGATAAACAAAATCATGTATCCAATTACGATTTCAACTCAATCCATTCTTTTGCACAATTCCTAAACTTACTCCAACCAAAAATAGGTGTCTTCAAACCTTTCTCAATCGCAAAAAATAATTTATTGGGAGTTATTTTAAATTAAAAAGTTAAGATAAAAATAAAAAATATTTTTCACCTAATATTTGGGTCCAAAATTAAACATAGGAAAGTAAAGCTCTTAGGATTTTCTTTGAACTTAAATATAAAAATATTTTATCACTTTCAATTTCTTTAAAAATTGGTTTTTTGCAAAAAAATGTTAGAAATCAAGAACAATTTATTTTCAAGAAAGCATTAATTAAATAAAGTACTTTGAAAATTCATTTTTAATTAATAATGTTAAAATTGAAAATGTTATCGATCTATAGACACCTAATTTTGTCTAAGCCTTTATTCAAGTATTACAAGGCATCAATAAACTCAAATAGGCAAGTATGGTTCCATTTACCATCAATCATTCTCGACAAAGTTAAGATATTTGAAAAGTCAATGATATGAAAAATCCATATTTTTACATGATTGTGTCGATAGATAGACCTTATTTATCAATACAAGATCCCCACGTCATCAAAATTTCAAAGTTTCATTGGTTCTATCTATACCAAGGGTATTTGTATCGGTACAGGGGTTATGTCATAGCTAAAATAATGATTTTTTGCCAAAATATATCAATAAATAAGTGACTGTATCAATACAAGCTTGAATGTATTGATGCATACTCCAATGTATCAATACATCTAGAAAAAAGTCTAATATTTATTGATATAGAATGCTTTGTATCAATACAAAATGCTTTGTATCAATACAAAATGCTTTGTTTCAAGACAAAATCCATTATATCAATGCGTATTGCTTATTTGGCCTAGTTTGAAGCATTTTCACCACTTTCCACTATCGCATTACAACTCGAATTTGGCCATGATTTTGGCTCCAAAAGTCATACAATCATAAACATAGCCTCATCCATACCATGTGGATTTATTTTTGGGCTTTAAGCATTAGATTTACACATTTTGGAAAGGTTCATTAAGGTTGGTTTAAGGACATTTCATGTTAAAATCTAGTTTAATGAAAGGCAAGTTTGAGATTACTTAAGTTGCCATGCATGGCTTTCTTTGGCACCAAGAATGTTGAACCAACTAATCACATATTGAAAGCTTAGCCTTTGTTACAATGACTCATCAAATTTTAAATGGCTAATGGCTTAAATTTCTCCATTGTTAGGTTAATTTGGTGGCTGAGATTAATCCCTATATGTAGGATACTTTTATACTTAGCCAAAGATACATTCCTTATTATTCCCTAAGCCTCTTACACTCTTCTCCCTTAGCCTAAACATTATTCTTGTAACTCCCCCTGCACCCCTCCAAAAACCATTCTATAACCTCCCATTTCCTCCATTTCTACACTCTAATCTTCCCTCTATTAATATTGCAACCTTAAGCTCTTTTTTTATTCATTTCTTGCTAATCCATAACAAAAAAAAAGGAATGAAAGTAGCTCAAAGTTGGAGCAGTTTTTTGCTTAAAGGCAAAGCAAGGATTTAAAGCTTTTTAAGTATACTTTTTATCCCTTCTTCATCTATTTTATATTATTATCAGCATGTCCATCATTTTGTGAGCCATATCCATGTGAACGTAACCTTATTAGGGCTCTCATGCTTTAATTATTGCCTTGGTTGTGGTAGTTTTAAGACCTTGATGATTTTTTGATGCCTTGATGTTGTTTGGATGACTAAAAATTCCATGTTTCATTTTGTCATCAAAATAGCCCCTCCTCACACATTTTTCTTATGTCTCTCTCATTTTCATAGGCTTAATTTATGTTTAAATGTTCATCCTAACATCTTTCAAGTATAGCCATGCATTTTGATGCATTTCTACCATGTTTTAATTAATTAAATATTAAGTTATGTTTTTGTTTTGGTTGTTCATTCATATATAAAGTTTTTACTATGTCTAGTTTATCACATGTTTGATAAAATTCCTCTATGATTGCTTATAAAAATATGTTTTCTAAAAAGCCCTAAGTTAAGTCCATGTTAACGTCAATAAATGAAGACTAACATGAATTCAATGTTTTTAATCCATTGGTCCTTCAATCTTAGGGACAAATGAAGCTTTTATATTTATGGTCTAATAAGGAAAAATAAATTTTTTTTTGAGGCTAGAAAAATATTTTTGGTTTTACAACTTGTTTGATTTACTACCTTGTTTTGAGCCTCAAGTAGTGACTCGATGACAGGGTAACAAGTCATTCACTTGCCTAACTTTCTAGGACTTCAAATGAACTCATGACCCCACTGCCTTAGAACCTAATTTTTGAACATTCATATGTCCAATCCCTTGACATGTGACTCGAAAACCTTAAAACCTAAAAGCACCATTTATAAAAGCCAAACAGTGAGCATCTTTTCTCTTGTCTCCTGATAAGTTAAAGCATAAATGGATTCCATAATCGTTTCCTGCTTTGTTTAAAACCCATTGGTCATTGGTGGGTTAAAAAACTCTGCTTCATTATATATATATATATATAGATAAAGAATAATAAAGTAATATATAAGAATTCTCGAATAGCTTTATCTCATCCTTCGTGAGTACTTTATCTGTCATTATCGACAGATTCAACAACACTAAGTCTAATTCTCCTTCCATTATTTCAAGTTTGGTACTTGCCGCACTATGAACCCAACTTGGAAAATTGTTTTCTCAATCCAAATGATTTTTTTTTTTTGGAATTTAATGATATTTTTTCCTTAAAGGGAATTAAATTACCATTCTAATGGTATCTCATTTACCCCTAGACATGCTCAGCGGAGGGAGGAGGGAGTTGTGATTTTTCAAACCTTTGGTATATGAAACCCTTAGAATCAATGATTTGTGCTCTGTTTGTGCCATTTTAGCCTATCAAATAATTTGGATTTCTTAAATATTTTTCTTCAAAATTGCAATTCCCTTTTTAGAAATGTATTATTTTTTATTTAATAATTACAAATGAGTCCGAGGCATTTTTTTCAAAATTTTTTGCACCCTTTCCTCTGAATGCTCTATTAATGCTGAATCAAGCCTAACTTCAAAAATTAATTCCTCTTAGAAATCAATTTTCTAGGATTGTCAAAATATTTTTACGTTAATCCTTGTTGAGTTCCCTTTCCAAGGTATCTCATTTGCCCCATAAAGCCTTCAGATGAGCCTATAATAAGTTCAAGAAGGCAGACAACATGATGTCGTCACCTGCTTTTGACCTTAATCAAAATTAATCGAGTTTTCCCGCATCATCTTCTTAAGCATTCGAATGCCTATAAATCCATTTGATTCCCCATGGAGTCACGTGTCACAACATAGGTCCCATTAGGCTTGGATCAAGCTCCAAGAAGTTAATTTTGTCTTTTATTTCAATTATCTGTTTCACTTTAAAATACATATTTTCATTAAAAATTTTCACTTTCCTAAAATACAAAAATTTTCATCCTTAGGGATACTCCAACCCATCTTTTGAAGGAATATTCTAACCTCACATTTCCATAACTTTTAAAAACCCAAAATTTCTCTTTCCTTGACTTCCCTTGACTTTTTTATTAAAACCTTTTCCTATGCCTCAAGTGACTGTCAAATCCAAATGCATCTCAACATTGTCATTTTGGTTATGCCTCAATAACCGAGGTCAATAAGAAGATACATCCCGACCACCCTTCTTTTCATTGCTTTCTTTTATGTTTACTTTTTTGCAATATTTATTATACTCCTTTATGTCATACTAACACGTTTCTTTCCTTAATGATGGTTTTGCATCCATGTTTTAAAATCGACTTTATGAAAATATAAAGCAATGTTTCATATCGATATCCCTCCAGTGCTAAAAGTATTTTCAACCTTACATATCGCCATTCCTTCAAGATACATAACGCTCTCAAACCTTTTTGAAAATCCAAATTTATAATTTTCAAAATTCATGCATTATAAAAGGGGATTATATATAAATAGTGACATAACAAAACTGAGATAACTTTTTGGCCAAAAGGTACTGATTTAAGGTGTCATGGGTATGTTAATCCTTCTTCACAAGTAACTAACTCTCGAACCCTTTTAAAATGAATTATAGTATGCTCAAAATGTAAAATTAGTATTTTGAGTTTCACAACTCAAAAATACTAGTTTTAGTAGGTGTCCAATCACACTTAGCCCAAAATGATCAGTGCTGACTCCAAGTTTTGGCTACTTTAAGGTGGCCATCCAAGACCAGTTGGATGAGCGATTTGTTCTACGGTCATGACAAACATTTCTTTTCACACACAATCACCCCAAAAGAAATCCCAATCAAGGGATGACATTTTTGAATCAAGCGCATCATCTGAGGGATCAAGGGGCACGTGGCAACACAATCAATTGCCTTATTTTGTAGTTTTATTTTTAATTATCTTTAACCATGATTTAAACTTATTACCTATTGCCTAAGTAGAATGATTTACTCTTAATTCTAATAATTAGGATTTAAAAATGCCAATGGATATTAAAAAAAAGGTATTCACCACCATCTAACCCGCTATATTTCTAATTTGGGTACCATATGATAGGATAGTTTTTGAATTTAAATAATATATTTACTATACGTGCTGAATTCAAATAAAATTTGGATATTAATACTTAAATATTCGATATTCGAATCAAATAAAAATCATTGTTACCAAAGATTCCTAAAGGCAAAGTTGAGAGATGGGATGGGACCCGCAATTTGCTTTAGCAAAGGCAAATATCGTTATTTTAATGGGATAAAACATGACTAATCTATTAAAATTTTCAATCCAAAAGAAACAGAATCTGATTGCTC
>JBBYHK010481767.1:0-17713 GCA_038382065.1 Adansonia grandidieri | reverse complement strand
CAGTCAACCGAGGCACACGACCGATCGAGAACCTAGGGACCGAGCACCTAGCATCGGATCACTTGGACCCCGAAGGGTCTCCATTACCGAAGCAAGGCAACCAGTCAACCGAGGCACACGACCATGGAATACTCAACAAAAAAAAAAAACCAAGAAAGAAGAAAAGATTCAAAAGGCTAGATTTGAATTAATTTATTGAACGTGTATGAAAAAGTAGAAAATCAAAAACTCATGAAAATTCTATAAAAAAAAACCTTATGGAGTAAAAAATTCGTATTTTAGAAATGAGAAAGTTTTATTAATAGATTTAAGTTTAGAAAAACGAGTTGAAATCAATAGATTTCTTGAAATATTAGTTGATAAAAATAAAAAATCCAGAATCCAGAACACTCTTTACCATAAAATTTTTGTGAGTAAAAAACTCATGGTACTGTGAAAATTTTGAAATTAAATAATAAATTTGACAATTTGACACTTCATGGTATAAAATGTCAATATATAATTTTTCTTGAACATTTTAAATTTTTTGAAGTGAGTATTAGCATAAATATTACATAGTTATCTATAAAAATATATAATGGTTAACTTACAAAATTTCACGAAAAAATTCCAAAAATTTCTAAAAATGAAAATTTTGACTATGATATCATATCTAAATGTAAATTTCAAAATTTCACAAAATAAACTCAAGCACTATTTTTTCCTCTTAAACGTTCATCTTTTTTATCCGTGGTTTATTCTTTGCGAACCTTGAAACCACAATCTTTTAGTTACGCACGTGAGCAACCATCTAGACATGGCCAAATAGGTCTTAGAAAAGCCCAGTATACCTAGAAGAGGTCGATCTCTATCGGGATGGCTACTCAATGCTCAGTTTTGGATATTATGAACCATCAAAAAGATAAGCATGAGCTGGACTAAATTTGATGCCTACGGTGGGTTAAGTCCCTAAATGCTCAAGTTTAAGGGCATTAGAGATAATATTTTCTGCAATATTTTAATAAAATAATGAAGGCATTTTCATTCTTTTCTCATTCTTTATTGCCATTTTTCTTCTTCTATATACTAATAAATTCTTTTTCTTTTCCAATTTCATTCAATTTCAGGATTCTAAATAATGAATGTAAAGGCAACCAAAATGATAATTTGGGATTCGATTTTGAAAATTTAGCTCATGCTGGTGAATTTGATAGTGAAGAGGATTCAAAAAACTATACTTTGTCCCTTGATTTATTGAGATTAATTGAACAAGAAAAGAAATCAACTGAACACATTAAGAGGTTATTGAGATGATTAATTAAAGGGATAAAGAGAATAAGAAAGAAGTTAAAATCGCGACATCATTACCACCTACTCAGAAGAAAAGATTGGAAGAGTTGCTTAAAGAATTTGTGGACGTGACTGCTTGGTCATATCAAGATGTATTGGGTTTAAGTATAGACATTGTAGAACACAAGTTGACTCTAAAACCAGAGTGGTAGCTAAGATAGTCTAGGTTTTCAAGAAAAACGAAAAGTGCAAATGTGTATGGATTATCAAGATCTAAATAGGGCAAGTCCCAAGTATAATTTTCTTTGGCCTCATATTGACATTCTTATGTATAACACCACTAGGCATTCCACATTTTCATTCATGGATGGTTTCTCCAACTATATCCAGATCAAAATGGCCTAACAAGATATGGAGAAGACCATGTTTCTTATAATATAGGAAACTTTTTGCTATAAGGTCATGCCTTTTGGATTGAAGAATGCTGGAGCTATTTATCAAGGGGCAACGGTGACTCTATTTCATGACATGATGCATAAAGAGATTAAAGTATATGTGGATGATATGATCAAGAAATCTTAGGAAGAAGAAGATCATGTTGTTAATATCAAAAAATTATTTGAAAGGTTAAGAAAGTTTTAAATAAGATTGAATCTTACCAAGTACATATTCAATGTTAAGTCAGGGAAATTGTTAGGTTTTATGTTAATGAGAGAGGGATCGATGTGGTCATCGACAAGATACGGCTATTTAAAATTTGTCTCCATTTCATATGCAAAAAAAGGTAAAAAGTTTATTAGAAAGGTTGAAGTACATAGCTAAGTTCATTTCCCAACTTACCTCCAAATGTGACCTTATTTTTAAGCTTATTTCTGAACTCAATACTGTTGTATTGAAGTGTTGTATTGAGTTTGTCAAGAAGATTTTGAAAAAAAAATAAAGAATACTTATTAAAATAGCCAATATTGGTTCCACCAGTTACAAGATGGCTATTGGTTTTGTATTTGACAGTGTCTTAGAAATCCATGGGATGCGTTTTGGGCAACGAGATGAAACAAAAATGAAAACATGCCATCTAGTAGTTGAATAAGAAGTTCATTGATTATGAGTCTAAATTCTCACCATTGGAGAAAATGTGTTATGCTTTGGCTCAGATAACATAGACTCAAGTACTATATGTTATACAATACGGCATGGCTTATAGTAAAGTTAGATCTCGTTAGATACATTTTTGAAAAGCCCTCCTTATCAAGGAAAGTAGTAAGGTGGTAAGTTATGCTATCTGAGTTTGATATCATTTATATAACTCTAAAAGTAATAAAATAAAGTGATAACTGAATTCCTACCAAGTCAGGCTTTTAAGGAATATAAGCCAATGCAATATGATTTCTCAGGTGAGAAATTGATATTCATTTTAGAGGCTGATGAAGAAGAATGCAATGAAAAGCCATGGAAAATGTTTTAATGCTTAGTTACCTAAGTGTTATCTATATGCTAGGCAAGGTATTCAGATCAATCTAAAAGACGCCAAATCGTTCCTTATCATCAACAATAGAGAATGAGCAAGGTACCCCAATCTTTACCCATTATTAGGCTTAAATAAATGGATTTAATTTAAGCATGAGTGTTTTCCTTAGCCCATATGAAAATTATTACCCAATAAAAGCTTAGGCACTTTTATGCCCTAGGGTTGCTTCACAGACCCATGCGGAGGTTGTTACGTCACAAAAGCTAGGTACTTTACCTCTTTATAACAGGTTGAGCCCGGGTATTGACCTAATTCATATGCTTTGTGCAATGTGTGCGACAAATCAACAATGCAAACCTTATTTACTTTGATTAAACAACAATGTTACGAACAAATAGAAAAATAAAAAACACAAACAAAGAGAAACAAAACTTTTTTTTACCAATTATTAGGATCTAAATTATCATAAGGGTAACCATGGCTTGACTCTCTAATGTCCCTAATAAAGTTGCCAAACTGTCATAACATGCCAAACGCAAATTCAACTGTTAGACGAAAATATAAGAGTCACCATTAATCTTTCTTAAGGTGCAATTAGATCACCCATATGAATTTATCCCTCCTAAAGCAATCCTAAGCTTGACTATGGTACCTTAAAAGGAATAGGTCCAGATCTGCATCTAAAAGAAGGTCTAGGAGCTTAGTTACATTTTTTTTTGTTTTTAGCCTTTTGGCGACATGGCTGAGCGGTAAGGCAAGGGACTACAAATCCCTTATTCCCCAGTTCAAATTCAGTTGTTGCCTGATCAACAAAAAACTCGAAATCCTAACGTCTAGGATTCAAGGAAAAACTACATAAAGAATTAGCACCCGTGCAACACCCATCACAAAGACAGAATATGGCTAATATTGTGATCTAATTAGGTCCTAATTCAAGAGGTCAAAAGTAAAATTTAAAAGTAAATTCTCACCTCAAAAATTCTTAGAAGTTTACTCGAGCATAGCCCTCCAAGAATTTCATCCTTGGAAAGATGTCGATTAAATTTTATTAAATAAATTATTTCTAAAATGCAAGAAAAATATTATATGAATCTTTATTTTGAATTATTAATATAAATTATACTAAAAAATATATCAACGATATTTAATTCTAGCATATCAGGTCAAATAATTAAATAAGTCGGTACAATCATAAATTAATAAGAAAGGCCGATATTCTTCGACATAAAAAATGGAATCATTTAAAAGGAAATTATAAAATAATATATAATTATAAAAGAATGTCTGAAAACAAAAGCAAATAAAAAAAAAAAAAAAACATTTAAAAAAAGTACTTATGAATATGGGTTAGGACCAGCGCGGGTCAACACATGGTCCTGTAGGGGGTCCAAACTTTGGTCCCTTTGAATCCAAACTTTTTTCCCTTTTTCTTTAAAAAAAAAGAAATTTTGCAGCTTTTAATAAAAAAAAAAAAAATGCTTTCAGCTTCTTGAAGAAACAAAACCAGTTTTGAAGCAAACAATGTCTGGTAATATGGAATTCCATTGACCGCTGGAAGACTCAAACTTTCCAGTTTCCGATCGTCAGAAACTAGGAAAATTTTATATTTATTTTTTATAAGAAAATTTTTCTTTTTTTTTTATACCTCGGTTGGATTAACATTTAGCTTTTCTTTACATGATTTTTTTAGAGAAAAAAAATCAAAATAATGTTTCTGCAACAACTAAAATTGCAGGAACAAAATATAACTTAAAAACGTGAATCTTTTCCTCGTAGTAAGCTGCTGTGATCGTTAGTGTTTGTTGCAAACAGGACCTCAAAATTTTCCAAAAATTTTTGCAGTACGTTTTTTACGATGTTACGTTTTTTTTTGTGTGAGTTCAGTGTTCGTGTCCTTTGGCCTGTGATATCATCTCAATTTATAGAGTTGATGAGGTGACAAAATTTTAAATACAAAATCAATTTCCCCTCGTCCCTTCCCAATTTTTGAAATTAATCGATTGCCAATAAATCTCTAACTTCCAAACCTCAATCAAGTTCAATTCCTTTCTCAGATTTTCAGCAGTTGACAAATTTGGTTTTAATCTTCAGTGACACATTTCCTCGTTTCGATCTTGATTTTTCCTTTTTCTAAAACAAATCTAGTCATTTAAAGATAAATCACCAATTTCAACCTTCATTTCCATTTTTTAGTAAAAATGAAAGTGAAATAAACAAATAAAAATAATGACACAAATATGGGTTTGCCCATAATCAATCCCAAGCCAATAATTGAGGCAATGGCCCAAAGAGACCAACGTTCATAAATCCGGCCATCCAAGTTCATACTCAAGAAATAGATCGTAAGACCCAAGCCAAAATCGAGCGTCTACAAATTAGACTATCAAGAAAGGATGGCAGATTGGAGCTGGTTTGGGAAAGACCTACAAGGATTTGAGGAAACGTCAATCATATTAGTGAATGGAGAAAGATTTGGCTTGGGATATAATCCAATATGAAAGGAGAAAGGAAAGATGATGGACGACAAAAGGGGAAAAGGAGTGGCTTATTATAGGAATTACACATATGGATCCAGTAAGCTGATTATTCCTCACATGTACACTTTTCATTCACGAGGATGATCTATCCAGAAACACAAAAAGAAATACCCATTCAGGAGATAGGATGAAGCTTTTCAGAGTTATCAATCCACATGGTAGAAAGTGTGGGCCAGCAAGGGGACCCATTGGTGTATCCAACCCCCTCAGGCATTGATATGAAGAATTGGAAGATAATGATATTATCTGCATGTTGTTCTTGATCCTTTGTGAAATAATTTAAAAATTAGATCCTTAACTATTCTACCTAAGCATGTTAGGGATTTTCTTATGTATGGGCTAATTTACATTTGTCATTTTCAATTTCAATAATAAATGGAATGCATTTTAATACAGTTCATGCTTTTCTCATTTCATTTCATCGCACATATAACAATATACACCCTTTTAACAATTTGCAGGTCTTCAAGTAATGAACATAAAAACTTTCATGACAATGATAATCAAATCTTTGACTTTGAAAACTCTGTTCATGTTGGTAAACTTGATAATGAGGAAGACTTGGATGATGATACGTTATCACCCAAATTTTTAAGGTTAATGGAATTGGAAGAGAACTTAATAGAGCCCCTTCAAGAAACTATGGAAATGATTAATTTGGGTAACGAAGAAACTAGAAAAGAGGTCAAAGTTGGAATATTACTTTCAATTGATGATAGGCAAAGACTAAAAGAATTGCTCTGAGAATATATGAATGTTTTCACACAGTCTAATCAAGATATGCTTTGTTTGAGTATCGATATTGTAGAGCATAAGTTGCCTTTAAGGCCAAAATGCAAACCAATGCAACAAAGAATGAGATGAATGAAGCTCAAGATGTTAAAAATCAAAGAAGTAAAAAAAAAAAAAAAACGATTAGATGAAAGATTTCTAGAGGTAGCCAAGTATCCTAAATGGGTAGCCAACATAGTCCTAGTGCTTGAAAAAGATAGGAAGGTACAAATACGAGTGGATTATGAAGACTTAAATAGAGCAAGCCCAAAGGATAACTTCCCTTTACGTCATATTGATACTCTTGTAGATAACACTACTAGATATTGTTGTTCTTTTTCAAGGATGACTATAATCACATCAAGATGGCTCTTGAAGATAAAGAGAAAACTACTTTTGTGACAATATGGGAAACATTTTGCGATAAAGTCATGCCTTTTAGACTAAAAAATGCTATAGCAACTTATCGTAGGGCAATGGTGACATTGCTCCATGGCATGATGTACAAAGAGATTGAGGTATATGTGGATGATATGATTGCTAAATCCTGTAAAGGAAAAGATCACATAAACAACCTCAAGAAATTGTTTGAAAAGCTAAGAAAATTCCAGCTTAAGTTAAATCCTACCAAGTGTAAGTATGGTGCTCGATCTAGGAAGTTGCTAGGTTTCATAGCTAGCAAGGGAGGGATTGAAGTGGACACAAATAAAATACGAGCCATACAAAATTTGTCTCCTCTTAGTACATAAAAATAGGTGAGAGGTTTTCTGGGAAAGTTGAATTATATTGCTTGTTTCATCCCTCAACGTATGCCTAAATGTGATCTTATTCTTAGGCTCCTTTGCAAAAACAACACTAGTGAATATATTAAGGATTGTCAAAAAGCTTTTAAAAAAAATTGAAGAATGGTTGTTGAATCTACTTTGTTCTTGTATTATTAATCCCAAGTTGACCTTTGATTCTATATTTAACAGTATGGACAAATTCAAAGGGATATGGGTAATTAAATGAAACAAGCAAGAAAAAGCAAGTATCATTTATATATTTGAGTACAAAATTCACTTATTAAGAGTCTAAGTATTCATCGCTGGGGAAAATGTGTTGTACATTGGCTTGGATAGCTCATAAACTCAAGCAATATATCCTATACCACATTACAGAGGTTATAGCAAAGATGGATCCCTTGAAATACATTATTGTAAAGCCGTCTTTTTCAAGAAGGATAGCAAGATGGCAAGTTATACTTTCTGGGTATGATATTGTATATGTGACCTAGAAGAATTCCTCACTGATAGAGTTGCTAAAGGTTTGACTTTCCAGATGAAGATTTGATAACAATACTCCAAGTAAATGAATAAGGATGTGGGGAAAAAACATGAAAAATGATATTTTATGGAGCATCTCATGCTTTGTTGCATGAGATTGGGATAATTTTGGTATTGCTAGATAATCAATGCAAGATTGGATTTTAGTTGCACTAATAATATGGTTGAATACAAGGCTTGTGTCATTGGTTACAAACAATGATTGATAGAAACATTAATGTGTTTAATGTGTACAGAGACTTTGTTTTTGTTATTTACTAATTCCAAGAAGAATGGGAGACAAGGGATTCAAAGTTCAATCTATGCTAAAAGTAAATGATAGAATTAACTAAGCAATTCAAAAATGTTTGCTTTCAATACCTTCCTCGAGAAGAAAATCAAACCGCCGATGCTCTTGCTACATTGGCATTAATGTTCCAATTAGGTATTGATGTCAAGCTCCAACATATTGCATTGAGTGTAAAAGACTCGCCTGCTCACTATTTTAAGGTAGAAAAAGAGGTTACTGGGAAATCATGGTAGCATGATATCTTGCAGTGTGTCAAGCATATCAATAATACCCAATGCATGTGTTAGATAATGACAAAAAACTTATTTGTAGGTAAGATATGGTCTTTTTCCTCGATAGTAATGTTTTACATAAAGAAGTTAAGATCAAGTACTCTTGAGATGTGTGAATACAGTAGAAGCACAGAGAATACTTGAAAAAATACATGATAGAGCCGTGGGCACATGTTAATTGCCATATGATGACTAAACAAGTCATAAGGGCAGGCTATTACTTGTAAACAATGAAGAGTGATTGCATTAATTAAGCCAAGAAGTGCCTTAAATATCAAATTCATGCTGATAAGATTTATGTTCCCTCAAATAAACTGCATGTTTTGCATATTTATGGCCTTTCTCAATATGAGGCAAGAATGTATAAGACCAATCACCCTAAAAGCATCAAATAGACATAGGCTCATTTTTCATTGACTATTTTATGAAATGGTTTTAAGCAGCCACATATGCAAATATGACACTAACAATTATGTGCAAATTCATCAAAAAAATAATATGTCGATATAGGCTTCCAAATAGAATCATTTCAAAAAATGCTCATAATTAGAACAACATATTAATAAAAGAAAATGTACATACAGCTTAAGATTAATTACCATAATTTTGCACCGTATTGACCAAAAATGAATAGAATGATAGAGGCAACTAACAAAAATGTTAAAAGAATTATGGTTGAGACATACAAATGTTAGCATGAAAAATTACCTTTTGCAATGCGTACTTACGGAATGTGAATGCGTATGTCTACTGAGGCAACCACATTTTCGTTGGTATATAAGATAGAGGTTGTATTACTAGTCGAGGTGGAGATACCATCCCTAAGGGTATTTAGGGAGTTTGAATAAGAGGAAGTTAAATGGATACAAGAACGATATGAGCAGCTAAACCTTATTAAAGAAAAAAAGGTTTGATGCATTTTGTCATGGCTAATTATATTAGAAGATAATTATATGAGCACATGGAAAGCAAGATTAAACCAGAAGCTTTCAAGAAGAAGAATTGGTCTTGAAGAAATTTTTCTATATCAACATGACCATTGAAGGAAATGGACGTCAAACTAAGAAGGTCCATATATAGTGAAAAAGGCTTTTTCAAGTGGGGCATTAATCTTGACTAAAATGGATAAGGATAAATTGCTAACCTAATCAATTCAAATACTACAAAAAAAATATTTGGCTTGAACAAAAAAAGAAAGAAAATGGAAAAAGAAAAAGAAAATGGGCATAAATAAAAATCAGCATCACTTGAAGATCTTATTATTGTGGCAAAATCCTTAAAAATGAAAGCCTGAAAGGTGGTATAGACCACTAAAAATGTTTGAATGGGACTATTGGAGGATCAACATCAGTTGAAGATCATATGATGAGGGCAAAATCTAGTTTGGAACATTTAGAGGGTGTCAATAGGGCAAGTTTCAAGGAACAATTCAAGGATTGAATTGATTGTGACCATTTGGATATTCATTATTTGGATGACAATAACCTTATCTAAATTTCCTTTATTATTTTTCTTTGAAATGACTTGGTCAAATTATTACTGAAATTTGTTGCTTTTTCTAACATTAATAAGTAATCATTTTTCCCAATTTATCTTGCTTTCTCTTTCCTTTTACCTTCTTTGTTTCTTGGTAAGGAAATGTACAATGCGTTGTGTTTATTATTAAATTTATAATAACAAAAGGTAAGATAATGCTGACAGTGCTAAAAGATTCTTTAATTACTTTGGAAAAAAAATAGAAACCACATGGCAAAAAATATAAAAATAGAGCAATAAAATACAGGTGTTAATATCTATGAAAAAAAGAATGAATGGATATTGCAGCTTAAACACAAAGTTAGTCTGATTGATGGAGAATAGAAAAATGAATTGATAAGAATTAGGAGGACATTTTTGAATCAATGAAAGAGAGAAGATGACAAGACAATAAAGAGATGAGAATAGGATGAGCCAGTCAAAAAAATAACAATGCGCTGGAGAAATTTTTTCTTATGATGATTTGGGGTATGTTTGGCATTCATGTTCATAAAAATCATTGTAGATATAATGAACTACATTTATAATATTCGTGACATTTTTAAGTAGAATCTTATTTCTTAAATGAGATCTTTCCTCAAGAATGGATTTTAAAAACTCTTTTAAAGTTGATAAAATTTGTTTAGGTAAGTTTTTAAAGTTTATGCCTCATCGAGGAGCATTTTACTTCATTTTAAAGAATTTTGAAAGTTGAACCCTCAATGGAGGAGTTTTTTTATTTTTAACCCTCAATGGAGGAGTTTTCTTGTTATTAAAATTTTAAAGTTGAAACCTTGATGGAGGAGTTTTCTTATTTCAAATGATTAAAGTCGAATCCTTGCTGCAGGAGTTTTTGCATTTTCAAAATTTTTAAAGTTAAAGCCTTAGTAGAGAAGCTTTTTTCATTTTCAAATTTTTAAAGTTGAAGCCTTGATGGAGGAGTTTCCCTATTTTCAAATTTTGAATTTAAAGCCTCAGTGGACAAGTTTTTTTATTTTTAAATTTTTTAAAGTTGATGCCTTGATTGAAGAGTTTCCTCATTTTCAAATTTAAAGTTGAAGCCTCAGTGAAGGAGTTTTCTCGTTTTTATTTTCAAATTTTTAAAGTTGAAGCCTTTGTAGAGGAGTTTTCTTCATTTTCAAAATTTCAAAGTAGAAGCTTTGGTGGAGGAGTTTCCCTATATTTAAATTTTGAAGTTAAATCCTCACTGAATGAGTTTTTTCATTTTTAGATATTTAAAGTTGAGCCTTAATTAAAGAGTTTTCTCATTTTTAAATTTAAATTTGAAGCCTCAGTGGAGGAGTTTTCTTGTTTAAAGAATTTTAAAGGTGCAGGTCTTTATGCCTTTGCACAATTCCTGTTCCATAGCAAATGCACAAAGATGAGCAACTATAGACGCATAATTTTGGCTTGTGTCCCATGATCGATTTCTATGGTATAAACTTAGGTGGCTAAATTTATGAATGTTGATCTCCTTGGGCCATTGGCCTAATTATTTGTTTAGGATAGATCATGGGCAAAACCATATTTGTGTCATTATTTTTATTTTATTTCATTTTTTTTAAAAGGTAGGAAGGTTGAAATTGTTAATTTCATCTTTAAATGGCTAGATTTGTTTTAGGGAAGGAAAAATCAAGATTGAATTAAGGAAATTAGATGGGTCGGTTTGGTTTCAAGTTAGGTCATTTCAGGTTTTAAAATTTTTAGATCATTTTTTTGTTCGGGTTATTTTGAGTTTGGATCATTTCGGGTTCGGGTCATTTCGGTTTTGGGTCATTTTGTGAGTATTTCAGGGTTGAGTCATTTTGGGTTCATGTTGTTTCGGTTTCGAGTCTTTTCGAGTTCTAATCATTCGAGTTTAATGCTTGAGTTAATCAAATTTGGATTATTCTGCATTCGGGTCAATTGAGTCTAACACTCGGGTTAAATTAGGCTCGAGTCATTCAGATTTGGGTTTGAGTTAAGTAGGTTTTATAGTTAGATTCATCAAGTTTAGTCATTTTGAGTTTAGGTCAATCAAGTTTGATACTAGATTTAAAGTTTCATTTGTATTAATTCATCAATTTTAAAATCAAATTAGATTAAATTTGAATAAATTAGTTGCTCGAGTCATATTTAATTAAAATTTTATTGAAATATAAAAATAAAAACATTTTAAATATACAATTCTTGAATGAGGTATTCAACTCCTGTGATGAATCGAAAAAGAAATCTTAATCAGTTCTACCTTCTATATTTTATGAAAAAAATGAATCTTTTTTTTTTAGAAGAATCAGAAAAAAATGGTCCGAAGAATTTGTATTTAATTTATTGGTACCTTTCATTTTTATATCTTCATTCAAATCCATAAGATAATTTAGTATCTATTAGACATATAAATCAAATTGATGAAATCAAAAAAATGAAAAAAAAAATCTTTCATTTTCTATCTCTGCTTTTTTTTTTTTTTGTTGTCCTACATTTATTATTTATATATCTCCATTTATACATGAAAAATACTTCAAAACAATAAGTTTAAAAAACCATTTGATCTACCTAATAAAAAAGCAAACCTGAATTTTTTTTCTATTAGTTGGTAATTGGTCAAGCTCTAAGAGAGAGTATGCCTAATTTTCATTTTCAATCAAATTCGAATGAGACATGTGGTTAATCTGTTAAAGGATACATAATTTTCAAAAAAAAATATTTTATTAATAGTCATTTTTTCCTTTAATTATATGGAAATGGAAAGAAAATATTGGAATAGTCTTTCCTACAGGAAAAATGATTCGATTTTTGAATTTTTTTTTATAATCGAATTATTTTTCAAATTCAATTTTACTTAAATAACTATTATCATTTAATATTTTTTAGTAAATATCACTATCAAAATTTATGCTATCTATTTATTTAGTAAATATTACTAACAAATTTTTTGATAAGTATTATCATCTAAAAGGATGTAAAGAAAAAAAAAAACTTATTATGATTAAAATGAGGCTGTTGCCTAACAAAATTTTAACTAAACTAACCCAAGATCAATAAGCCAATAAAGGTAACCCATTAACCCATTATCTATACTCAATTTTAACTCAATTAAACTTAAAAAAAATCAATAGAAGTTAACCCATTATCCTTCCCAATATAGGAATGTTTTTTATTTCTTTCTATTAAATGTAGTTTTATTTGCTATTAAGATCATATGATATTTTAAGTTGCAACAATAGAAGTAGAAATCTCTTAAAATATCCCTCTCAAATATTTGCTTGCTAAAAAGATTTTTTTGCAAAGTATATTTGAAAATTTTATATGGAACTTTGGTCCTACGTTTTGATTCGACCAACAAGGTTATGACTTATTTCTTTTATTGCAAATTTTTTATATTTATAAATAGAAATATGGTAAAGTATATCAATATATTTCAGTATTGAATTTTCAAGGATTATCGAATTGAACTGTCAATTCCAAACATCTTGCAAAACCATACATGAGTTTTTCCTTTTAATATTCACTTGGTTGAATATTGAATTTTCAATTGATTACGATTTAAATTTTTTTCAATTCCCTTATTCAGGTTCGGTCAAAGAAATAAAAACATATTTTATCTTTGACAATGATAATTATGAATGTGTTTGTTATACCCAAGTGAGAAGTAAAAAATTATAAATAAAACAATGATGGTTATATAAAGTTTCACCAATCAATATTTTTACAAGTTATAAATAAAACAATGAAAATGATTTCCTTTCTTACAATAACAATTTAAAACATTTAAATTAATCAACTGTTAGAAGTTATTATAATAGGCACATGTATAATTATTGCATTATTTTACATAAAGATAGAATAAAAAATAAAAACATAATCAATTTATTTAGACGAAATGGTGTTTGCATACTTTATCACAATTCAGTATAATTACAAGTTATAAAATAAAATAATAAAATAAAATAATAATTTATGTAATAAGTATTATTTGTAAGAACTTAATGTTTTTTAAATAAAATTGTACTTAATTTAAGTTCGAATCATTTCATGTTAATTGTTTAGGTTATTTCAAGTTCGGGTCATTTTAGGTTCAGATTATTTCAAATTCGGGTTATTTTGAGTTTGGATCATTTTGGGTTCAGGTCATTCTAGATGTGAGTTATTTCGAGTTTAGGTCATTTTCAAGTTTGGTTTGGTTGATTTCGAGTTGTTGACCTTTTTTTGTTTAATCAGATTAAATCGAATTTGAGTTGAGATTGATTGGTTGAATTTTTTGAGTTCATATCAGAATTGACAAACCTAATGAGAGGAGATTAAAACAAAATTAGTCAAACTGCTAAAAATTTGAGAAAATAATTGAACTTGATTAAGGCATGGAATTTAGGGATTTATCAGCAATCAATTAATTGCAAAAATTAGGAGATGACGAGGGGAAATTGATTTTGTATTTGAACTTTTGTCATGTGGCCACTCTAAATTGGGATGATATCATAGGGCAAAGAACACGAACGCTGAAATCACACGAAACAGTACAGTAGCAATATATACATACATACACATATATATATATATATATTGCAAAAGTTTTTGAAAATTTTGGAAGAGGTCGATTATAGCTACTTACGAAGATGAAAAGATTCGGGTTTTTTAAGGTATACTTTGTTCCTACAATTTTAGTTGTTGCAAATACATTATTTTGGTTATTTTTCTTCTAAAAAAATTCATGTTTTTTTTTTCAAAGAAACTCTGAATGTTATTCCCACTGACATATTAAAAAAAAAAGGTTTTTTTTTAAGAAAAAATAAATATAAAAATTTTGCTAGTTTCCGACTATCGAAAACTGGAAAGTTTTGAGTTTTTCAACGGTTAATGGAATTCCACATTACCAGACACTCGTTGTTTCAAAGCTGGTTTTGTTTTTTTTTTTCAAGAAGCTGAAAGTTTTTTTTTTTTTTCAAAAAGTTTATTTTAAAGGAAGTAAAGTTCGGCCCCTGCAAGGCCCGCCCGTTGATTCGGGCGGGTCCCGACCCATATGAATAGGTTTTCTTTTAAACGTGTTTTTTTTTCTTTTTTTTTTTATTTGCCTCTGCTCTCAACCATTCTTTTATAATTATATTATTATATAATTTCCTTCTAAATGATTCCATTTTTTTAGGTTGGAGAGTAAACGACCTTTACTAATTATTTATGATTGTCTTGACTTATTTAATCATTTTGCTTCGTATGCTATTATGAAATATCATTTGATTCGTATAACATTTTTGCTTACATCTTAGAAATAATTTATTTAATAAAGATTAATAGATGTCTTTTTCGAGGATGAAATTTTTGAAGGGCTATGCTCGAGTAGATCTCTAAAAAATTTTTAGGTAAGATTTAGTTTTAAATTTTGCCGGATTGATGAAAGGTTTAAAAATAAAATTTGATATGAAAGATTTTTCTTAATAATAATAATTATAATAATAATAAATAAATCATAGTTGTAGTCATTACACTAAAATCTTTTAAGTATAAAAAGGAAATTAAACAAGTTTATACTTTTTCTAATGATGGAATTCATGGAGGTTACATTTGAGTAGATCTTTAAAAAATTCTTAGGAAAAATATTTGTCTTAACTTTATCAGATCGATAAAAAGGTTAAGGCGAATAATTTAGTCATTAGCAATTATTTTTAAAACAACGTTCATAATAGATAATGATTTTTTAAATTAAGATTTAATTGAAATAAATGTTATAAGTGTTTGATCTTTTCTCACACGTAATTAAACTTTTAAACTTAATTAAGAATATATATATATATATATATATATGACTATATTTCTTTTAAAATACCTTAATTAAGTTCATTATAGTTTTGGTGGGAGTTAACAGTGGATGATTAAAGATGCACCACGTCGAAGACTGCAGACGCCATTTCGGGTGATAGATTGAGTTTGAATTTGAGTTTGAGTTTGATGGAGATAAGCGGAGACTTTTACTTTATTTGGTATTGGGCAGAATAATTGTCAATTTGAACCTTTTGGGTTGGTGTTGGGCCTTCTTTTTTTATTAGAAAAATTTAGGGCCCAAATTCAGGTGAAAGCTATATAAAAATTTTAGTGGTTATTATTTCTACTTTCTCATACCTAATTAGCTACTTTGATTTATTCTTTCTCCTTTCAATACAGTGAAAATATTAAGGATGTACTCATAGTACCAACTTAAGTTAGATATAAACTACAAAAAAGAGTGTCCGGTTTGGGTGCATTGAACTTTTAGATTGACTTCGAAAATCAAGAATCATTTTCATACAAATTTATTTATGACTTCTATACCAAATTTCACAATACAAATACGTCAAAGTAAAGGGGCCGGAGTATTGGTATGTAAAATAGGTGGCAGCCGAACACAATATTTAGTCTTTATTAGATTTAGAATTCAAAATTTAACGTTAGCAATTTTTTTAATTCTCAAACTGTAAATTTTTCGTTAAAAAAAAATGGCAGCTTTAGGCATATTTCCTTCGTGATTGAAAAGAATGGAAATTTTGGGCCTGTTTTATTATTCTAAATATCAAGTTGCAACGCCATTTGTATTTCATAGTAGCTTCAGCCTTTTACAGAGTTGTTGGTTTTCTTAGGCTTGGGTGCCAAGTAGGGATGGTAGTATCTGAATCATCTTATAGATTTTAAATAGATTTATTACAAATGAAAAGATTTTTTTTAAAAAAAAAAAGTATAGTCAAAATGTTCTTGAAAGGTGAAGATGAAGTCATTTTGGTAATTGTTTGTTCTGTCTCACCCTGCTTATTAAAAATTATTATTTTATACTTAAATATTTAGTTTTTTTTATAAAAATAATAAAATAATAAAATAATTGTACATTTTGTATTTAAACATGATTCAATATTTTTCTATAGCAATACATATTTTATTATTTAAAAAAAGAATACAGAACAAAGCAAGGCAATAATAAGTATATCCAATATTTATGAAAATGATAATTGTGTTGAAAATTTAACATTTGCAGCGAAACAATATAAGTAATAAGGTAGAGATGCTCCGTTATCATCCCCAGTGCCAAACTTTGAAAACAAAAGTAGAAAGGGTCGCGTGATGCAATGGCTGTATAGAATCCAAACACGAGCCCATTTGAAAATCAACACCCATGGCCCAACCCAAAACACGGTTGTCCAGTTTTCAGTATGGATTTTATATAATCAGACCTAGGATTTTTGTTCCCTTTTTAACACAGGAACTGGATAATGAAGTTTGTATAAGGCCCCAATTGAGCACAAAAATATGACCCAATCTAACTAAATCATTTAAAATTAATTAAAAAAAATTAAAATAGCAGCTTCTTTAGCTTGTGGCTAGCATCTAGCAGCTCTCGTGCAGATGGGCATTGAAGCTAAGTAATCAACTGACAAACAGGCAATGTTTATTCAGTTTCAAGCTACACAGTGTATGGTATTAATTAATCCCTTAAAATTGGTTGAGAAATTTTAATTAGTTAACAAATCTGTAATCTCCACCAACATCTTCCACATCAAGGGATACCAACATCTTCCATACCGAGAGATGAAACCGGAAGTTCTTTCTCGTTCCAACAAGGAAAAAAAATGAAAAATGATGTGCTCAACCTCTAAGTGTTCCATATATTATAAAAATTATTAGTTTCTAACACTTTCGCATATTTTTTTGTGCAAAACATAATTTTGAAATCATATAATATGCAATGCATTAAATAATGATGTTTGAAATTGATTAATAACCTTGGAAAAAAAAAAAAAAGAGGATTAAATGTCTTTGTAAAACATTCGAATGATATGTTTAAGAATTTGCCTAGGGCATCCAAATGACCTTAGATAGGCATTCGAATGCATCTTGATATTCTGGTTTGCATAGAAAATTGCTTAGCACATTTGAATGCCCTAAAGAGAGCATTTGGATGCCTCACATGTAACTATGATATATTGACTTAAGACATCCAAATGCCATAGGGTTGGCGTTGGAATGCCACACAATATTTTGGATTTTGTGTGCAAATTTTCTTATGACATCTGAATGCTTTTTCTGAAAATTAAAAACAAAAAAAAAATTGTCAATTGGACATTTTTCATTTCAAAGGCAGTGATTTTTCATCAAAAACATGTTTAATCATAAAAAGATATTTCTATCTAATCCATTTGGAACTCATAAATACTTCCACAAATGTTCATTTAAGATAAATATAAATCCACCCTCTTAAAAAGATCATTTCATTCTCTCTTAGTCTCATTTTCTGATTCATGTATGCTTAAGAAATGATTGAAGTGCAA
>JBBYHK010481757.1:0-17714 GCA_038382065.1 Adansonia grandidieri | reverse complement strand
AATTTCTCTTCTAATTGTGCAAAATCTATCCTTGTCAAGTGGTTTAGTGAAAATATCAGTTAGTTGATGCAAGGTATCAACGAATTCAAGCACTATACACCTTTTTGCATATGATCTCTAATGAAGTGATGTCTAATTTCTATGTGATTGGTTCTAGAGTGTTGAATTAGATTTTTGGTGAGACAAATGGCACTAGTATTGTTAATTTAATTGGAATATGATCCATGGTAGTGCCAAAATCTTTTATTTGTTGTTTTATCCATAAAATTTAGGCACAACAACTTCCCGTGGATATGTATTCTACTTCGGTTATGGATAAATCAACATTATTTTGTTTCTTGGGGAACTATGATATGAGTATATTTCTAAGAAATTGACAAGTACTCGAAGTGCTTTTCTTATTAATTTTACATCCACCAAAATCTACATCGAAATAAGCATGTAAGACAAGAGATGATTCTTTTGGATACAATAAGCCTAGATTGAGAGTGTCTCTAAGATATCTAAAGATTCTTTTCACGGTAACTAGATATGACTCCCTAGGTGATGATTGGTATCTAGCATATAGACATACACTAAACATTATGTCGAGTCTACTTGTGGTAAGATATAGCAATGAACCTATCATAGACCTATAAAATTTAGAGTCAACAATTTTACCTATTTTATCCTTTTCAAGCTTTGTTAAAGTACTGATAGGTATGGAGCAAGGCTTTGCTTTATCCATTTTGAACCTCTTGAGTAATTTCTTGGTGTACTTTGCTTGATTGATGAAAATGCCATTTTTTGTTTGTTTAATTTGTAGTCCCAAGAAGAATGTTAATTCTCCCATCATGCTCACCTCGAACTCACCTTGCATTAACTTAGAAAATTTTTGATAAAGAGATTTATTAGTAGCACAAAAAATAATGTCATCAACATAAACTTGAATCACAAAAATGTCTTTATTTTTTACTTTTATAAAAAGAGTTTTGTCAATATTGCCTCTATTAAAACATTTTTCAATTAAAAATTTTAAGAGCCTCTCATACCATACCCTAGGTTCTTACTTTAGTCCATACAAAGCTTTTGAAAGTTTAAAGACGTGATTGAGATAATAAGGATTTTCAAAACTGGGAGGTTGCTCAACATAAACTTCCTCATTAATGAAACTACTAAAAAAGGCACTTTTAACATCCATTTGATACAACTTGAAATTGTTAAAGCATGCAAAGGATAGAAGTATTCTAATGGCCTCTAGTCTAGCTACGGGGGCATAAGTTTCATCATAATCAATTCCTTCTTCTTGACTATATCTTTTAGCTACTAATCTAGCCTTATTTCTAACTATTGTTCCATTCTTATCAAGTTTGTTCATAAAAACCCATTTAGTACCTACAATGGGATAATTACTAGGTCTCTCCACTAAATTTCAAACTTTGCTCCTTTCAAATTGGTTTAACTCCTCTTGCATAGCCATTATCCAACTATCATCTTTTAGAGCCTTATCTAAATTCTTGGGTTTAATTTGTGAAAGAAAAGGTATATAATTGCATGTATTTCTAATAGATGATCTAGTTCTTACCCCTTGCGTAGGATCACCAATTATCTTACATTTTTTGACATAAGTCAACTCTCTAGGATGATTTCTTTCCTTTTCTAGTTGAGTTGGCTCATGTAATTCTTTCCCTTTTGGAGCTTTTTGATTTTGCATTGCTTGTCCTTTCTCTTTATGTGATGCTTGTTCTTGGTAAATCTCTACATCATCATTATCAAGAGACACCTTTCTCAAGGTTGAGTTAGCTTTATCAAATATAACATGTATTGACTCTTCAATAACCAAAATTCTCTTATTAAACAATCTATAAGCTTTAGAATTTGTTGAATAACCAAGAAAATTTCTTTAATCACTTTTTGCATTAAATTTACCAATATTATCCTTTTTCATTATTTAGTACAAAACATTTGCATCCAAAAGGATGAAAATAGCTAATGTTAGGTTTTCTTCCTTTAAAAAGTTCATATAGAGTTTTCTTTAGGATTGGCCTAACTATAGCTCTATTTATAATGTAGTAAGAAGTGTTAATGGCTTCCGCCCAAAAATATCTTGTTAAATTGTTTTCACAAAGCATGGTTCTAGCCATTTCTTCCAAAGTTCTATTTTTTCTTTCAACAACTTCATTTTGTTGAAAAGTTATAGGTGCCGAGAAATTATGGCTAGTGCCATTTTCGTTACAAAATTTATTAAAACCAAGATTTTCAAATTCTTTTCCATGATCACTTCTTACATTTGAAATAGAATAACTTTTTTTTGTTTTGGATAATTTTGCAAAAAGTAATGAATTTTTCTAAGGCTTCATCTTTAGAGCTTAAGAAGAGAACCCAAGTAAACCTAGAGTAATCATCTACAATAACAAATCCATATTATTTACCTCCTAAGCTTAATGTCCTAGTAAGACCAAAAAGATTAATATGAATAAGTTGTAATACTCTATTAGTTGAAATAATATTAATTGGCTTGAATGAAGCTCTTCTATGTTTCCCTTAAACGCATGCATCACATATTCTATCATGATCAAATTTCATTTTTGGCAATCCAACAACAAGGCCTTTTCTAGATAGTTTGGAAATTACATTCACACTAGTATATCCTAATCTTCTATGCCACAACCAAGGCAAGTCATCATTATTAGCAATGAAATAAACATTTTAAGAAGATAAGTCATCTAGATTCACAACATAAACATTTCCTTTTCTATGTCCTACGAAAATAATTTTATTTGTCTTAACATCAACGACTTGACAATTCATTGATTCAAAAATAACTTTCATACCTTTATCACACAATTGACTAATACTAAGGAGATTATGTTTGAGACCTTTGACAAGTAGAACATTTTCAATGTTGGATGAAGAGTTGTTACCTGTGATTCCAATACCTTTAATTTATCATTTTGAGTTATCACTAAAAGTAATACTTCCTCTATCCTTAGGCCTTAGCTCCATGAATTGATTTTTATCAGCGATCATGTGTCTTGGGCATCCACTATCAAAGTACTAAGAATTCTTTTTGGTTGAATTTGTCTTGAAGCAATGCTCTTCCTCCTTGGGCTCATCGTGAGCCATGATACATAGGTTGGCCACCTCTTCATCATCGTTATCGGATGTGTCACTATCACTCTATATGGCCAACATAGCCTTTTTCTTTTGCTTTTTCAGTTTTGATTTCTTCTATATTAGACATTTAAATTTAATGTGTCCTAGTTTCTTACACTCATAGCAAATGATTTATTCTTTCTCTTTCTTACTTGAATCTGTCTTCATCATTTTTGTTCTAGGAGGTCTTCTTACTTTGTTCATTCTCATGAATTTGTTGAATCTTTTCATGAACATAGCCATTTCTTCATCTTCCTCAACTTCATTATCATCATCATCATCATCATCATCATCAATAGGAGTGGTTGTTTTAAAGGCAAGACTTACCTTTTTTGGTGGCTCTTGTCCATGCCTGGTCTTCATCTCATAGGTTAGAAGAAAACCTATGAGTTCATCTAAAGAGAGTGTGTTAGGATCTTCGAATTTTTTAATTACTATCACTTTTGCTTCCCAAGACTTGGAAAGACTATTGAGTAGCTTTTTCACCATCTTTTTATCTGGCTAGGTCTTTCTGAGTGCCTTCAACCTATTGATAACATCTGTAAACCTATCCAACATTTCTTTGATGGTTTCATCCGCCTTTATCTTGAACAATTCATAGTCAAGTGTAACCATGCTTATTTTGGATTCCTTGACTTGATTTGTTCCTTCATGTATGGTTGCTAACTTGTCCCATACTTGCTTGGCATTATCATATAATGAGACTCTATTGTACTCACTTTGACCAAGAGCATAAAATAGTGTATGCATGGCCTTTGCATTTAATTATGCTATTTTGGTGTCTTGTTCATCCTATTCTTTTTTTTCTTTTGGCACAATACAATCTCTAACTTTTTTTTTAGGGATGAGTGGTCCATTATGATGATTTTTCATACTTCATAGTCATTTGCTTGGATAAAAAGCCTCATCCTTGTCTTTCAATATGAGTAGTTATCACCATTAAAGAATGAAGGCCTCATGATGGAATGTCATTCAAGTCCTATAGCGTTTGTATTTGTCTCAAATGCCATGAGACAAACTTCATCTTGGCTTTTCAACTCTTGTGGGCTTCTTGAGGTTTTAAGCACCATGTTTGTATTCTCCATTTTTGAGCTATCAAGGATCTTTTCTCAAGGTTGTGAGACCTATAATAGAGACTAAAGCTCTAATGCTAATTGTTAGCTCAAGGAAAAGATTAAACCAAGAAGGGGGTCAATTGGTTATTACAGAAAACCTTGATAAATTTGAATTAAATTGAAAATAAAAATAAGTTAAGGGTAAGAAAAACAAACAATCAATATATAGACGTTCAATCCTTGAACTTGGCACCTGCGTCCATTTTTCTTGGTACTTTTTTACCAAGGTAATTCCCATAATTCACTAAACCAATTGTTACCATTAAAACTAAGGTATAACCTTACACCACTACCTTTTAAGGCTTAGATAGAACCTTTCAATCCTTTTGAGAATTCTACCTTAAATTCTCAAATATTTTCACTCACTTTCATATAACTCCTTTTATGATATGAATGAAGTATTTTGCAAATAGATTGAACCTCTAGTAGGTAGATGTTTGCTGGAATATAAGTACAAGGTGAGTGAGATACAAATAGACTTGAAAGACTATAAATTTGATACAAGTAAAAATAAAGAATTTGAAGATCTTTAAGCTTTTATTGTTCAATGCTTTAATGATTTTTTTGTATCTTTGCATCTTTAGCTGTTGGGAACCTCTCTTTATAGCTTGAAATTGATTCATAGATGTTGGGCATTTAATGTGGTGGTTAAAGAGTCATTATAGCCTTCATAAATACTTGTTTCCATTTAGACCCGCGCTATAGTATTGATACAATACCAATAGTATTGGTGCGGGAATCAAAAAAGTGACCATTACAGCCTGTTGTATCGATACAGGGAACTGAGTATCGATACCAAGCAAGCTATATCGATACAGACACTTGTATCGATACATTTGAGGGTTTCAGCCAAACCTTGGTTACTGCCAAGCCTTGAATCGATACATATGGGGTAAGTATCAATACTCACTGCAATGTATCAATACATTCTTAAGAGTATCGATACAAATAAGGGTTTTAAGCATAGTATCGATAAATTTGTTCTTTGTATTGGTGCATACCTTCAGGATCTTTTGTAAAATGATTTTTCTTGACTCAAACATATCTAAAAAATATTCTAAGTATAAATATATATTTTGGAACATATATTTTTGATAAAATAGAAACTTAGAACTTTTCAAAATGTTTTTCAATTTTAACATAAATATCAAGTTGAGTATAAATTAATTTAGCTTAAGTTGTTTGTTATATCAAAACTGAACTCAAAGTTAACAATCTTAAGTCAGGCTTAGGTGATGATTTATGCCACGGTGTAAAAGCCAATAAATCTTGAGCTATGACCTCCCATATTTTGTTGTTCTTGGTGTTTTTGCTTAAAAGTTTTGTAAAAACCAAGTTTCCATTAAGAATAGTTGTTTTTCAAATGTTGTATGTTGATTTTCTTAGTTTCATTTAAGTTTTCATCATGTGTTTTTTTCCATATTTTGATTATGCCTTTACTTCTATGTTATCTATTTTTCATGATTGGTATGATACATGCATTTTATGGTATTTTCCATGCATTATTGTCAAGATTTACATGTCCATGCTTTTTCCATGAATACATTGTGATTATGGCAACATTATCATGCATATTAGTAAATCATATATGTTCATGCTAATGTGGTGTTTTGAAAGTAAAAAGCATGTATAATACCATGTTAGTATGATTATTGGTGAAAAGTGATGTTTAGATACGAATTTAGAAGTGTTGAAAGTTTCTATGTTTATGTTAAAGTGATGTTTACAATTTTCCCATAATGATTCCATGCATATTAGGAACTTATATGACATTTCATGAATTTTAATGTCATTTAGTCATTTTTCATGATTTAGGAACTTTGTATCATTTTATGTATTTCAATGTCATTTAGGCCAGTTTCCATGATTTAAGGACTTGGATGCTATTTTATGAATTTTAATATCATTTAGGTCACTTTCTATTATCTAGAAACTTTGGTAATTTTTTTTGTATTTTGACGTCATTTAGGTCATTTTCATAATCTATGGACTTTCATGAACTTTCATGTATTTTAGATATATAAGTCATTTTCCATGATTTACGAATTGTTATACAAAATCATTGCCTATGATTTAAGGACTATTCCATGATGTCCATACATGTTAGATCCATTTAAATTATTTTCTATAATCAAATGATCATTTTACAATTTCATGTATGTACTTTAGAGTCAATTTCATGATGCTGTGCTATTAATTTTAACATTTTTATATGTTAATTATAATATAATATTTTTTCAAAAAATCTAAGTTAATATACCTAAGTTAAAATAGTCCATAAGTGTGCTTTTACCATATAAAAGTCACATCATTGATTATTTTAAACAAAGGAATATCATTTTTCAAACAAATAAATCAAAATTTTCAATTCTCTAAAAAAAAAAAAACTTTCTTATTCATCTAGGTTCTCTAGAGGGTGTGAAAAAAATTCTAATTTTTAATTTCTAAAATTGATTAAAATGCGATTTACTTGGAACCAAAATATAATATTAATTTTAAATATTGCAAAATATGGGAATTATAATTAAGTATTGAAAAACTAAATTCAATTTTAATCTAGATTTAGGATAATATGTGGTTAATAGCTACCATTTTACAGGTGTCGCAGAGGGGAATTATCTCACTCTATGTATAATCAACTCCCAAACCCTTTTCATACTAATATCTAGTTAACATGTAGACTTCAAAGTTTGTTTATGATGGTTTCATAACCCTCAAAAGATAAACTTTGATAGATGACCAATCTCATCTAGCAACAATAGATTGGTGGTAACTCTAAGTCTTTTGTTTTTTTTTTTTGGTAACAACCATTTAGAGTTAGGTCAAACGAGTGATTCAATCTAATAAGTATGTCTTGTTCCAACACAAGAAAATAAAAATAAAAAATTTATTTGTTTAAGTCTAATTTGTCAGATTGTGTTTGGACATTACGATAGCTTAGTGACTCCACTAGAGACTTTAGAGAGTTAGGCCTATAATTAATCATATGTTATCTAATATCTTGATTAATTGGTTCTAATCAATATTTAATTATAATTCCCTTAATTTTCTTAGGTAATAATTCAGGCACTACTATTAGTATCATTTGATTTATTCATTTTTTTCTTGTTATTTATTTTCTGTTATAATATTCAGTTATTATTTAAGCATTTTGCATATGGGTTGTAGAGTAGGTTATTAAAGGTTTATTAATTCCCCCTACACACAATGTACACAAGCATATGCATTAGATTTTGCTTCAGTGTATAGAAGGGGGCATAAGTGATCTTATATTTTAGGAGGGGTCAAGTAACACTGCTTTCTGAGGGGTTAGCTTTTGTCTAGCCTAGTGAAAAAACCCACTGGGTATAAAATCCTATGCTTTTCAAGTTGTTAGCCTTGTATGGGCTTTGAAAATATTCCTATGCAAATTTGTCCTTTTGGACTTAGTGCCTTGTTTGTTCTTAGATGCTTTAGATTCCACCATTGAAGACCAATAAAAATGCATATGCACGTAAAATGATACACATGATAAGATTAACAATAATGCAAATGCACATGACACTATGCAAATGCAAAGGTTAATAATGATGTAAATGCTAGTGAAAAGATGCATATGTTGATGCTTAGATGCCAATATGATGATGAGACAATGCATATGTTCATGAATGACATATATGTAAATGAAAAATGATGTATGTGTTCATGAAAGGGGTGAAGACCGAAACCTTGGTTAGTTATCTAGACTTCATTTAGCCTTTCTTATTGGTTAAATTTTCAATTCAAAAGGCACCATGAACTTCTTACACTTTGGAAGAGATCATTCTCTTAAATCTCATACCATCTCCTTGGCTCGATGGTTTTTGAGCTTTTGGCAAAAGACTTATGCCTTAGTGTTTCATTTCTTATCCTCTCATTTAGGGAAAATATTTCATCCTAGCTTTTGTTCCCTCGATCAAAAGAACACTTGCCTCTTTTTATGACATCATTTTACTAGGTTTCTCAAAATAATTGCTTTGTTAGAAAAGATATTTTGCTTAAAATGCTAATTCAATGAAAACCTTTAGGTTAAAAAACATTGCCTCAAAGCATATAATATTCAATTCTCTTGAAGAACAATGATTTTTTAATGGAAATTTCTAGAATGACAATTTAGCTTTTGCAAATTAGATTGAAAGGCATGATACAAAGAGAGCTTTGATTGGTTTAAGAATACTTCCCAAAAGGTGACATATATGCCCCATTCTCCTAGGCTGCCAAATGGATTAGAGTTTATAAAATATGGATTTCTTAAGAACCAAACAATTTTAATATTCTCTTAAGTTTCCTACCTCCATTATATTAATTGGCAGCAAGATTAACTTGATAGATTCAGGACTTGTATCATAAATTTGGAAAAGGTGAAAGATTTGATTTCCAGAGTTGATGCTTCCAAATAAGAGTTGATACTTTAGGATCTTCAAGCCGGCACCAAGATTGTTTTTGATAGGTTCAAGATTAGAAGGTCAATTTGGAAAGGTGAAAGCAAATGAAAGCTGACATTTTAGGATATTCGAGGATTTTCAGGTGTCCTTAAATTCTATTAAAATGACTTCAAAAGATCTCAATTATCCCATGAGTGACATAGAAAAGTCTCTGATTTTGTTCTAGATTGCCTATTTTTGGGTTTTCACCCTAGAGTTTTTTTTTTTATTTTTTATTTTTTAATTGCTTTATCATTGTCTAATAAAACACTCAAAACCTATCCAAATGAGCAATTTCTTGAAAAATGAGCCCATCCACTCAAATTGCCATACATGATTAAAATGGACTTTTTAAGGTAAGTAACATAGGTAATGGTTTGAGGTTTAGAAAGAAAAGGTATACAGACTCGAATCAAGTGTTTAAATGTGATCAGATTAAAGATCATTTATTCCTATGAAAGGTTCATTCCTTCTACTTTCTAGATTACTGCACCACTTTCATTTCCTCATCTTTTCTTCTCTATTCATTTTGTATTTTTTTTTTGTAATTCCTTTTTCTTTTTTTAACTTATAATAAAGGGAATCTTAAAGTTCAAAAACTTGATCCATTTTCCACTTAACCCATAATGTCAAGTATTTTTTGGAATCGTTGAATGGGATATCCATTCCTTATGTTTCTTAAAGATATCTTCTTCTTCCATACCCTTGCATGGATGGTGATCCTAGATCAGAGTTGTAGAAAGAAAGAATTTATTAGGCTCAAATAGGGTGCTGAGGGAATAATTTTCCATATTTGTGAAGGGATAATGAAAGAATCTCAAACACAACTATATGAGCTGAAGAGTCATTCTTTAAAAAAATTTTCAAAAACTCCTTGAGTATCTTAATCACATAATGTTACATTCAATGTTCATTTTTCTATTTTTTTCATTTTTCCCTAAAATTCAAGCTGTAATGCCTTTTTCTCTCCACATTTATAGGTGAGTCTCTTTTTCTATTAAACTTTAATGAGAAATTATGTAATACTGAGATCTAAGGTTGTCAAGAGCATTCTGTGTTCTATTGCAAAAAGATTTTGATCTTAGACCATAAGAAAAAGCTAGGAAGAAATATAGCTCAAAAGAGTTTTTAAAGGACACAGGATAATGTTGGTTATTTACTATACCTTAAGATATAAATAGCCTCCAAGAAATAATGAAAAAGTTCATATTTTAGTTGCTGGAAAGGAAAAGTATAATTTTAACACAATCTTGGTGCCTATCCAAATTACCATAGTCAAGACACTTATTTAGTTTCCAAAAGAACCCATGAATTTGGGAAAACATGTCTTACACTCCTAGCCTAAGTTCAACCTTTCATCTTTTGGTTGTTCTGGGGTAATCATAATTTGCAAAATTTAAAACCGATCCCCTTAAGCACTAGGTCCTTTATATAGTCCCAATTTTTTCATGAATAACTCATTCCCATTTATGAACCTTAGCATTTTTAAGAATTTAAATTATTATGTTTTCTTTAAAAGATTTTCCTTTTTTTCTAAATTATTATTCTTAAAAGTCATTACATTATTTTTTATTAAAATTTCCTAATTATGCCTTCTAATTTATTTCTACCAATCATTCCAAAACATGCATGTTCATAAGAAAGATGTCAATCTAGAAAAAGTCTTTTCGTTATGGAGCATTCTAAATAGGAATGTGCCTAACGACCAATTTACAATTTGCCCAATGCCATCATGTGATGTTACATTTAGATATGAGCAACTTAAAGAGATAGTCCCATTATAATTCTCAAAGTCACAGTGCTTTGAATTTCAAGGGGATGATTAATTTGGACACCAAATCCTATTCTTCGACATTTATGGTTTCAAACTTATCAATGTTTTCAACTGCTTTCAGCCTCTTCTCGATTAACTCTCACTAATGTTGTTCTTTCCTAGTTTACTTAACCGCATCATAGCTTTTCCAACTCAATTGTGTTATCTAGACCTAGCACTATTGGGTTAAGTAGGGTTTATCCAATGTTCAGCTCTGTTCTCCATATGCCTGTTGCATCATGGCCATCGGATTCAAGTATGCCAAGGTAATCGTCTTAATTGGTGGCATTATTTATGGGTGTTTGGCCTAAAGTGCAGCATTTCTTATGGGTGGCACCTCAACAGGACAAGCCAACTTGCCCCTTATGTTTCCAAGCTCAAAATTAATAGCTAATCCTTATGCATACTTTTTTCCTTTAGACTAAATGGTCATTAATTCCATTATCTTGGTCAATAGATGTCTAAGCTCTTCCAGACCTTTCAGCATCATTTTCTTACTTTTCCTCAAGTTCATCGAAGCTCATAAGCAAATTATTCTCCATGCTTAATAGTGCTTAATAACTTTAATATCTTGGATTTAAAAGGAAAAGTTCCTTCGATAACCTTCATAGTCGAATAGAATTTCAATCTACCCCTGAATTCATGGGATGCATGGTATGAATAAATACATGCATGCATGCAAGTGAGTGCAATTATGTCATGAATGCACTGCACCAAGCTTACTGTTAAAAAAATTACCGAAAGAAAATCCAGAGTCTTATGGCGACTTTTGGGAAAATGATTGATCTCATTGCAAGCAATATAATGTGTATGCATTATTATCTTCCTGGTTCATTCAATATGATAGCATGGTTCATGAAGAAACAGAACTAATATGAATCGGTGAATTTTGTCTATAAATTTTAGCAAAGGTAATGTGAAACCAATGGGTGATGGTCTTCTCACACTCTTGCAATGCCACAGATTAAATTTGCAAAATGAAACAAAATAATGAGTGTAGAAACATGAAACTTGCCCTAAAATTCATGGCATTTTTGGGGTTAAGAAGATAGTTTATGGGAAATGATATTCGTACATTTTTTATTGATTTACATGTTCAGATCATAAAATAGAGATATTTTGGAACCTTGTGAAAGAATAATCTTATTGCAAACTATGATGCTCATCAGTTATAGCTTGATTTATTGTTGACATCAAACGTCAATCAAACAGCATAATGGCTTGTCCCAATCAATAATTTATATTAATTAAGACCTTTCTCTAGCCTAGGGCCAACATAACAAAGGTGACATGATGCTCGTACATTACGACCCCTTTATAAATGCTAGCTATTATGCAAATAAAACAGTCTGTCCTAACAATATTTGATGCTTTATTGAATTGCTACAACATTTATGAAGTAAACAATGTTATCACGAGTAGTGGTGTCCATTCATCGTAGCCTATTTGTTGTGGATGTTAGTAGTCAATCGAATGGCATGATGGTCGACCTTGATAGCTTTAAGATGGTTAGCTACTTATAGGGCAATAAGTAAATATCAAAAGAGGTAATGTTCATTCTTTACCACTTGTCTAACATGTTCGATTTACGAAGTAGTAGTGAAAAATAAGAAATGTTTCGTTAAGTGAACCTAATCTTCAAATTTCCTTCAAAATTTCGATATGATTTCACTAAGGTTAGCCTTTAGGGTTCACTCCGTAAGGCTAGGTTCGACTTTAAGCATAGGTTCCTAAATCATTCCTTGCCCAACATGGGTTTTTAGTGAAAAAAAGGTTGATCCAAGTGGGCATATTTCCCTATTCCCATATAGAGGATCTTTAAATAAGCATAGTTAATTTATAACTCGGAAGGTATTGCTAGCCAACAGGGAGGATCATCATGAATGCATAGCTCATTTCCACCTAATTATTGGATATATGCTTTCCCCAAAAGTTTGGTAGAGAGTCTAATATATATACTGGTGCATAGTGCGTGTAGGGAAGCAATAAATCTTTTATATTTATTCCAAATCTGAGGTTATATAAACACTCTTACAAGTATATGAAAGTAAAAATAACAACATTAGTAATTAAAGAAATATCAACATACTTAATAAAAATAATAATAACCAATGAAGGGATTATGGTTAAATAAAGACTAAAACCAAAAAAGAAAAAAAAAATGAAACCTAGATAATATATGTTTAGTTATGGGTTTGAGTCTTTGATTGTCCCTAATGGAGTCGTCAAAGTCATCATAACACATTTAGGATGTGAATCCTAACATATTAGAGCAAGAAATATCTTATGTTTCAGAATAAGATCATAGCCATTGGAAGAAATCACTTGTTCGATCTTCCCATATAGATACTACAAGATGGTTGGGAATTAGTAGTAACCACTGATCTTTTGGGGATCGGTGTAATCAAACACCTATTAAAATTGATTCTTTTAAATTTGGAAATTTGCTTTTTCAGAAGATTGATTTTAGCTTCTACATTGGAATGTAGAGAAAGACTAGGTTTGTGAGTTGATTACAAATGGGGAAATATTAGACTACCACGATACCTGAAAACCGATACCATTTGATCATATATTATCCAAAATATGGTTTTCTTTGTCTTAAATTTCAACATTCAACCATAATCCCCATAAAATAATATATTACATTTTAAAAATAAATAATTTGGAATTTCACTAAAATATTTTCTAAGCTCTTCAAAGTTTCTTAGAACATAGAACCTTTACATTAGATATTTTCCAGATTTAATGTTTGAAAAAGATATTTTCAAGTTAAGAATAAACATCCTTCCCTTTAAAACGACAAAAGATTCGAAAATATCCAAACCCAAAAATACTGCTTTAATTTTAGAAAAAAATGAAAATAATGAACAAAACAAATTTAGAATGTATCTTGTGTCTAACATCAAGTATTTGAAAAGTATCTGAATAATGGTTTGAGACTAAATTAAACTCATGATGTAACTTGAAGAAAAAAGTTTTGATAAAAATTAAACGAAGTTTGAAAATCAAGAGAAAAAGCATTTTTAAAGAAATTTCTAGAAAAGGTGTTAGAAAACTAAAACAATTGAAAATCACTAAAATTTCACTAATTATTACAAAATAGGATATTTTCTAAAAGTTTTTTTGAGAAAGGTAAAATGATGAAATTGAAAATAAAAAAGAATTTGAAAAACAAGTTTAAATCATTTTCTTTTTTGTCTTTTGTGTAAAATTGCAAGCTTCGTAAGGAGCTTTTAGAAATCTACCTCTCGACGTTCACATGCTTTTGGACTCTTAAAATGACACATCAAACAGTTATTTCGAGGTATTGGAATGCCTCAGAAAAAGCATGGGGATAAGATTCAAAAGTAGTTAACAATTTTCATTGATTTTCATTGGTTCCCAATTTTTATTTTCCCAATTCTAATAGGTTCCAAAAGTTGTAAAAGAGATATCATTGGAAAGATAATATGACAAGGTTTCAAATAAAAATTGAGAATTCTTTTCAATCAAGTTTGGTCATAGGCTGCAGAGCACCGAAACAAGAAACAAAAAAATTTTATAACTTGCTCCAACGTGCTTCAAATAGGATGTAATTTACATTATTGGAAAGATTATTCATTGTAGCTTAATCTAAAAAGTTATAAAAATTTCAAAAAATCATTTATTAAACAAAAAATAGGATGCTTTACATTCTGGTTGTGAAGACCCTAACAGCACAAGAAGAAAAATTCTTTCCCAACTCAAACAATCTTGAAATCAAGCATACAACATCTTTATGGAAAGCTTATGCATTTTAGTTTATCAAAAAATCTAATAAAATCATTTCATGGGTGACAATATTTTTTTCAACTAGACCTGATTGCAAGTGTCAACAATTGGAATTGAGGAATAAACGTTTTTGGCTTTACGAACTCCTATTTGACTTTCAATGTCTGATCTTTGGACATTTGAATGTCCATGAGAATGAAATTAGGGCAAACAACATAAAATAAAGAAATGAACTTAAATGGACTAGAACTTGGCTCAACATCTACAACCAAAGGCAAAACTAAAATTATAAGCAAGACATTAGAATGTCTTGCTTTTCATCGCTTCTCACTTCTTTCCTTGGAAGATTCCTTCTAAACATTCATGAGGCATTCCAATACCTCTTATTATTGCTGGACAACATTTTTACACAATAACTAAACTTCTAAACAAATTGTTGAACACTGTGCCATAAGGCTTATTGCGAAGTTCATTAACAATAAAGCTTGGAATCAACTTAATTAACAATAAAGTTTTGAAATAAAGTTTATTAACAATAAGGCTTATTAAAAAGTTGTATTATTAATAAAGTTTTGAAAACCTTTATTTTTATAACCATGAAGCAAAATGAATCTAACCTAATTGTAATTCAATTTCCTTAAAGATTTTATGTGAAATTGTACTAAAAACATAGATCATAACTTGCTCATTAATTGAACAAGTTTAGACTATCCCTTGGGGGTTCTTTTAACAAAAACAATTTTTAGCATTAGTGAACAAGCATTTCATCAAACGCTTATAAATCTAAACTTCATATCATCACAAATCAAAGAAACATACAAAGATCCATAACGCAAACACACATAGCCAATTCTGACACAAAGAAATACACATGCTTCAGCAAAAGTGCATCAATTTTAGATCACATTATATAGCAAGTGATGAAATTAAGAAAATATACAAGAGATCTCACTATTCCAAGTTGCCAAACCTTATTCAAATCATAACATCATGACCGAATGCCTTACAAGTAGAATCTAAGCTTATTTGAATATACTTTTACAAGATCTAAGCTTAAATCACAAAGATAATGCAATGAAAGATGCAAAACGATGAAATAAGCCTTGAATAAAATCAAAACTAAATACGAAAGAGCATGTTCGGATATGATCTAGAGAATTAGGATCAAAATAGCATGAATCAAGAAGCATATAAGATTTAGAATAAAATTACTAAAGAATAAATGAGAAATTATACCATTAGAGCTTTTCCTTAGTAATTTTTATAGCCTTCCTCCCTAAGAAAATGGAGAGTGTTTGGTTAATAAATCTGAAATTTTTCTGAATGGTTGTGTATGTACAGAATGGCTCCATTTATTTGGTATTTATAGATCAATTTGGTTGTCATGTTTCTATTAATCACCTTTGGGTGGTATTAGAGATGTCCCTTAACCAATTAACCCTATTAATTGCCTTTAACACCTTTTCCAACAACTAAAAACCATGCACAAGAAGTCTTAAATGCCTTTGAGTTTGCAAAAATTGCACCTAGACTTTAAGCACATTCTAGATTAATTTGGCCATGCAGGAAAAATTATCAATAATGTTGCAATTATTTTTTTCTCAATCCAATTGGCCTCATTGTGTTCGTATATAGACTCTATTAGATGTTCTTTATTGTCATTAAAATAGCCTTTAACAATATCTTTTCAAAAAATACAAGTTTTTTTTACCTCGGACATCTTAGATTAAGCTCTCGAAAATTCATTTTTTAAGATTTTATCATGACCTAACCTTCTTTCCATGCTTAATTTTATAATAGTGCAATCAATTTCAAATCTTGAGTTTCTTAGTTCCACAAATTTGAAAGTCAACCTTTTCATCATATAGTTAACTTATACTATTGACTTTGCCTAAAATTAACTTTTGGCTTTTAGTTGACTTTTGGATGTGATTTTTAGATATGACCTTTTTTTACTAAAAATGTTTTCAATACTATCATCCTTAAATAACATATTGAACTCAATTTTTTGTGACCCGAGTCTTGGTTTTCCAAACTAACATTTTTTCCCTAAATTGTCCAACTAAAGCTTAAGTTCCCTTTTCTAATAAACTTGTACCTCTCAACAATTACAAGACCAAGGTTGGAACTTATAATTACCAATACTTCATCTGAGAAGGTTTGAAACAAGATGTATTAACTAACTTAATGGAACAAAGTCAATTAGGGAGCTTGAGATGTCTATAATATACTTTCTTTAAAGGCAAAATATAAATTGCTTAAAAAGGAAATTACTATCATATATGATGTATAGTATAAGATTTATGGAAGACAATTCAATAACATGGTGAACAAAGCTCGACAATAGGCTATGCATGACGCTAACAACATTTTTATTACTTATACAAAAATTTTTTGCCACACTGGTTGGGTGAAGAGAATTGAGCATGGTTAGTTGACAATGTATAGGTCAAAGATGAATAGAAAGGAAAAGGTGTTGCTGCTCGAGTCAACCATCCCACTAAAAAGGAAAGGTTAATATCAAAACATGCATGTGGAATAGTGCCTATTATTCTTCATGAAAAAAATGGTGTGCAATGTTTTTGAAAAAAATAGTTTATTATTTGCTTACCCTTATGATATTCATTAATATTTATGTAAATTATTACAGAAAAAAAGAGCTTGAACATTCTGTAATTCAAGCTAATTGTTTGATTACTCATAAACGACCAATCAATGAATTTGTAAATAAGAAATGCAAATATATAAGTGTAAGTATATTTTACATAAGTAGAACTTTAATTCTTGTTTCATGAATGAACAAATATTAAATTTTTTATTTATACTTTTGTAAGAGAGATATGCTGCATCATTGACTGAGACGTATGGTGATATTTCTTTACAACCTTAGTTTGATATCCATACGTGGCGTCAAATAGTTGGTGGCATAAGTCATGGGCATTTGCATATGTTTGGAAGAGAGGACCCTCGAGATATACTTGGCGTTCCTCTTCTACTTCTCCTATATGTCTTTTCATCTACTTCTCCTATTTCTAGATGTTCTCTATTCAGATTAAAAATGTGGATCAAATTTTAAATCATATAATGCAACGATTGGATGGAATTCTAGTAGTCACCTCTAGAATGCCTTAAGAGGTATGGGAATCTAAGTTTCCAATCCACCATCAGAGGTTTCACCAATAACTAATGGACAATTCAATGGTGATGTACATGATGATAATGATAGCGATGCTTGATTTAGTGTATGTTTTAATGAACATTTTCAAATTTTTAATATCTATCTTCATTGACATTTATGGTTTAAGTATGATTTTCAATTTGTTTGGAGTATACTACTTATTATCCTAAAATAGTTTAATTCAATAAGTACTTTAGTACGTTTATTGGTTAAATAAATTAACTACTCTTAAAACTTGATGGTCTTTATACTTTAATTTGTTAATTATGAAGCTGAGT
>JBBYHK010481737.1:7192-17716 GCA_038382065.1 Adansonia grandidieri | reverse complement strand
AATCATCAACTTCTGTATTATTTAGACATGCATTTTCATCCTTATGCATCATTCATATGATAACTAACATTTTTAGGTATGAATCCTTATTTTCAGAAGCTAAAATTAAACAAAACTTTAAGTATAAATTCATATTTTTAAAAAAGCCTTATAAGGTTCTAGGTAAGAATCCCTCTGCGTAAATTGAAAAAACTATTTAAGAAAGGCAGTAAAACTTATATCCCTTTAGTCCTAAAAAACGGCATGCTTATTTTTCTTTTTAGTCCTCAAAGAGCAAGACGCCTTTTTTTTTTTAGTCCTTAAAGAGTACGATGCTTTCTTTTCCTTTATAGTCCTTAAAGAGTAGGACATTTTTTTTCTAGTCCTCAAATAGCAGGATGCTATCTTTTTCTTTTTAGTTCTCAAAGAGCAGGATGCCTTCTTTATCTTTTTAGTCCTCAAGAAATAGGATGCTTTCTTTTCCTTTTTAGTCATCAAAGAACTGGATGCCTTTATTTTTTAGTCCTCAAAAAGTAAGATGGTTTTTCCTTTTTAGTCCTCAAAAAGCATGATGCCCTTTTTCCTACCTCAGTCCTTAAAGAGCAGGACACTTACCTACCTTAGTCCTTAAACCTACCTCAGTCCTTAAAGAACAGGACGTTTACCTACCTCAGTCTTTAAAGAGTAGGACACTTACCTACCTTAGTCCTCAAAGATCAGAGGTTTACCTACCTCAGTCTTCAAAGAGTAAGACACTTACCTACTTCAGTCCTTAAGGGGCAGGATGCTCACATACCTCAATACTCAAAAAGCAAGATGCTTACCTAACTCAGTCCTCAAAGAGCAGGACGCTTATCTACCTTAGTCCATAAAATGAGCTAGGTACCTATCGAGTCAAAGCCCATGCTAGCTGATGGTGTCTGTTTAGGGGGTTAAACCTGAGAAATATTAAACCTAGTAGAGAGGTCAAACCTTATAAAACTCATTTAAATTTTTTTATCTGTTAAAATCAGTATCGATATATTTAACCGATCTCAACATAATACTAACTAGATCTCTATTTCTTTATAGGTGCACAGAACTATCATTTTACATAAACAAAATGGTGTTTGTTTTTCTTTACCTTGTTCTTGATGCTCAGCAACGGCTAAAGAGGGGTAACTATAGACACCTCATTTTTTTGAACTAATTTTTAGCATCTTGAGGCATAATAAAAAAATGATGAAGTCCAAAAATAAAAATAAGGAAATTATCGGGTGTCCTATTATCAAGCTTTATTAAGCAACATGGCGTCAAGCAAAAATTTTTTTGGGAAGGTCTAAAATGCTTATGGGTCATGTTAAAGAAAATTATAAAAATAAGGATTAAAGGTACTATTCGAGGTGTCATCAAAGTCATTCACAAGTCAACTTTCCACTATTTGTGACCAAGGTGAGCTATTTAGAGAGCCTAAGGTACGTGCAAGTCATATTGGTGCATAAGTCTTGATACGAAGCTTACACATCACCAAAAATTCGATTTTCACATGTAGTATCAATACAAGAGGGTTTGGTATCAAAATCTAGTGAGAGGTATCGATGCTCATCTTGTTTGTATCAATACAAACCTTGGTAGTAGCTAAAGTTATGATTTTTGGCCAAATGTATCAATACACATGTTTGAGTATCGATACAAGTCCATGAAGTATTAATACGTGCCTCTAAGTCTCGAGACTAGAAACTTTTTTCAGCTCTATCAAGACATGCTTTATTGTATTGATACTCATAGGCAAAGATCACCTTATGTATCAATACAAAATGTTTTGTATTGATACACCAAAGCATTTTTGCCTATTTTGAGCCATTTTGAGCCATTGCACCATTGATGTAAAATTCGATTCAAACATATTCCTTGCACCAAAAATCATCAAAATTCATACCAGGCTTAATCTTTAGGCTTGTAATTGGATTTAAAGAAAATTTTAAAGACCAAATAGCCAATGACAAGGGATATTTCATGACATTATACAAGTTGCCAAAGAGTCAAGCTGAGTTTTCTCAATGCCTAGCTGTATGGAGTAGCCTTGATTTACTATTTTTGTCATGCAAACTAATGGGTTTACATGGCAACTGAGCACAGTACTGATCTCTACGTGAGGTACATGCATTAAAACCTTAAAATGCCCTTATTTTTTGCATCTTTTGTCTTCATGGTTAACATAGCTATATATGCCAACCTTAGACTTAATTGGAGGAAAAAAAAGATAAAAAAGATATAGATCGGAATATACACATAGAGAAAAACACGAAAAAAACACTCGTATTCCCTAACCACCAAAAAATTAAAAAACCCTTCTCTATTATCAAAATTCCTCAAAACACCATTGAAATCCTTCTAAAACCCTCATTTCCACTCATATTTCCTCTCAAAACTTTCTCCATCCATATCCAAACTAAAAAGCCCTTTTTTCCATCATATTCTAGTTGTTAGACATCAAAAAGAAGAAAAATATGGGTTTAAAGTTGCTGCTTAGAGGAAAAGGCTGAAGTTTGAAAACTTTGGATATTTTCTCCACTTTACTTTGCATATTCTTTGATTTTTCAACGTTCTTATCATCTTAGTGACCTCTTTATGTTTCCATGACCCTTCTAAGATTCTTATTTATTATTATGGCTTTAGTTGTGGTAGTTTTAAGTTTGATGACCTTCTTGATACCTTGATGTTGTTTGGATATACAAACATATCATACTTGATTTTCATCATCATAACAGCCTCTGTTCATCCATATTCACATATTCATCTCATATTTGAATGTTTAGCCTAACCTCAAACTCAAATCTTCATCTTTAGGGACTCTCTAACCTCATATTTTCAAGTGATACTCCAACCCTATTTTTATCTAAAGATCCCAAGAATTTTTTTCCCTTTCGAATCCCCTGGATTATTTTAATTAAAACTTTTGTTCATCTTTTAAATTACTACCAAATTCAAACTCATCTCAAAATTATCATCCTAGTTATTCTTCAATAATCGAAAACAATTTGAGATACATCTTAGTTGTCCCTTGTTTTTTATGATTTTTTTTGTTTGTGCTTGTTTGTTTGTGAAATTATTATATTCTTTTTCATCTTACTAACACGTTTCCTTTTTGTAGTGACTATCATGCATTCATATTTAAAATTTGATTTTTAAACAAAATTTTACAAGGCAATATTTCATATCAATATCTTTCTAGTGCCTAATACAAAATATTTGAATTTTTAAAATTTACTCCAAAAACGATTTTCATGAAAATCCCTATGCTTTTTACACTTCAACAGTGCATATGTGATATAAATTTTCTTTCAAAACCCAGATATACAATTTTTTAAAAAAAATTAATGCATAAAAGGGGTGATATCTAAATAATGACCAATGAAAATGATTAAGTTAAAATCAAAGCAAGATATAGTTAGCAGGTATCGATTTCAAGCATTGTTGGGGTAATAGTCCTTCCCTACATGTAACCAACTCCTAAACCAAACTAACAAATCTCTGGACCTTATAGACCTTGAAATCAATGTTTTAAGTTTTGTAATCAAGATATTGTTTTCAATAGACATCTGATCATGCCTAGCCCAAAATAGTCAGTGACAGCCACAAATTTATGGTTACTTCATAGTAACTTTACAAAATTAGTTGGATGAGCAATTTGTCTAACAGTCTCTCCCTTTTCATATTATCATGCCTAATCTAAGCACTAACTAGGGGATAATCCAAAGGCTTAACCATACCACCATATATTTTTTAGGTCTTGGGCTCCCCCTTTGGACCATCCGAAGAGATAAAAAAGGGGTACGTGACGATAATAACAATAAAAAAGAATTTTTTTTATATATCACATGATAAAATATTAGTACAACATAGCAAATCATTATAATAAGATACAAATCTGATAACATTTTATATAGTTTTGTAAATATATATTCATATGTTATTATCTTTATTAGTTTATTTTAATTGTCTTTAATTTTAGAATTTTATATTACTATTGTACTTGATGCTTTTGGTTTGAACTTTGAATACATTTAGTAAAAGGTTTGATTTAGGTTATGTCGATGGTCTTTTTAAGAGACCTAGCAAGCTAAGCCTCAAGGAATTTGGGGTAGAGAATAATAAGGCCTTCAAATAAATCTACATTGACAGAATAGGATTAGAAGGCATCAAGGTGAGCTTCTATTACATGCTTTGATGGCAAAGTAAATGTTTAAGTGAGGAAAAATAATTGTAGAAAAATAAAGGAAAGGACAATTTAACAGGGTTTGTATTAACTTACCTTGAGTGAGCCCTAGAGGGGTTATTTGTACTTGTTTAGGATATCTAGCTGGGTGTTACGTGTGGCCTTGTGATTGAGCGTAGGTGTTTAGGGATATGGGTGACCTCACCTCATGGTTTGAGTTAGAGCGTAACTCTTTCAAAAACTAACTTAAATATTAGAGTATATGCTGAAAGCCTTTCTTCGATGTCTTTTAATCTTGTTCTATCCATATAAATCCATCGAAGGCCTTATAAATCTCCATTACATATTCCCTCAAGTTTAGCTTACCAGGTTTCTGAAAAAACCATCAATAAGTTAAATTTAAATTTTTTTAGTGAATTTATTTTGAATTTTCTTTTATGTTTAAATTTTTTTCAAAGTTTTACATTATAAATTTAATGATTATGTCATATTTTTTAAAAATATATGTAATTGTAATAATAAAGGAAATTGATTTTAAAAGATAATTTAAAGATAAAAGTAAAATAAATTAATAATTTATGTTATATTTACTTATTTTTGTTAAATGAATGTTTTCTAAAATAAGATTATACTTGATATAAGTTTAAGCCATTTCAAATTAATTTTTTGAGACATTCAAGCTAGCGTCATTTTTGATCCAGATCAGTTTAGATTTATCTATATCATTTCATGCCAAGTTAGCTTTTGGTTGGATGTTTTTGATTCATTTTAGGTGTGTTCAAGTTGATTTTTTATGGTTGGAGGTACTTGATTTTGGCTACTAACTTATAATCTCTTATCAGAGATAAATTGTTTATAGGAAATTACACTTCCAAGTAGCAAAGGTAACCTAGAAGAAGTAACCATCTCACTTCACCAATATTGCTTCATTGATTTCTCTTCACTCGAAACATCTTGCTTAAGAACAACTTATATTCAATATAGTTGATGTTTACAAATAATTCTTATTTGGAACAACCTAAAGACATAAAATTCCATAATGGATTCAAGTTTAGAAAAAACTAACTAAATCCAAAATATTTAATTGAAAATTTTGATTAATGATGAAAGGATCACAAATTCAAAATAAAAAATAGGAAAATCTTCACAGAAAAAAAGAAATTCAAGATACTATTGAGAATTAAAAATAAATTAATAAATTTGATAGTTTGACATTTCATAGTATAAATGCCGATATGGACCTTTTCTCCGTAAATTTTGGTTTTTTTAAAAAGTATCAGCCTAAGTACTACTTAGGCATCAATAAAAATATATGACGGCTAACACATGAAAATCGTAAAAAAGATTCAAAGATATTCTTAAAAATAGAAATTTGATATGACATCATATTTAAAAAAATCACAATTCCATAATAAATTAGAAAGCTAATTTTTCCTCTACAAAATTTGTTTTTTATCAAATTTGCTCTTTATGAACCTTGAAACTTTAATTTTTTGGTCATGTGCGAGCGATCATATTGACATGACCAAATAGGTCTCAAGAAGGTTTAGTCCACATAGAGGAGGTTAACTTCCACCATAATGGCCACCTGATTTTCATTCTTAGCTATTTTCAATTGTCGAAGAGAAGGCCTGGATGAAAATAGCTATCTACAACTATTTTTATGTTGGAATTTTGATAAATTTATAGCAATGGAAAGTTTAAATCTAACGATATCTTGTTTTATGCATAATAGTATAGTTTATAATATTATGAAATTTGTAATCTAGCAGGGAATTGCCTTATGGTAGATTACAAATTTATAGCCATGCAATAATTACTTTGGATGAAAAAGGTGTATAGCCACCATCCTTTGTGAAAAGACACATTTGAATGAAATTATGCATTTATTGGATAAATGAACGCATTTGTTCAATAAAAGGATGCATTTTTGTTGTAAGATATCAAAATACAAATCCTAATATATCAGAGCAAGCAACACTTTAATCATCATAAGGCTGCAGCTATTGGAATGAACTGTTCATCCAAGCTTCTTATACTGACTAGGTTAAGAAGTCACCATGATCTTTTAATAAGTGTGATCAAACACTTATTAAAAGCATTCATTATTACAAAACTCTTAAAGAATGATTTTATGACCTAAATATTTCCAAAGATCTATAACATTAGGGAATTGGTTGCACTATAAGTAAGGATTGGTCCCTCTCGTGATGCCCAAAACTTGGTACGAACTAATCACACACATCCAAATTACATGGTTCTTGATTTTAGTTATTCAAATATTCAATAAAAGTCCTCCTTTTTATTCATGAAAAACATTCATATATATATAAAGCAAAACAATAGACACCTAATTTTTTTGGGCCTCTTTTGAAGCAAACCAAGCTTAATTTGAGACTTCAAATGAAATACACTTATTTCTCTTCCCTGATGAATTTTCTGACATCCTAAAATTTAATTGGAAGGTACTGAAATAAAATAATAAAAATTAAAAAAGGGGATAATTGCCCGGTGTCATGTTGTTAGATACTAAATGATAAGGCACTAAGTAGAAAAAATAAGGAAGGTTTGAAATGCTTAGGGACCATATTAAAAAATGTAAAAAAAAATAATTTTCATGAGATTCATAAAAATGTATCAATACATCATTGGACTTTAGTGATACTAGGCCTGGAACATGCATTATATCAATACAAAGCCATATTGTATAGATACAATGTCATGTTTTTCATGGATTTTGGTTCTAGAAGCACTTATATCCATATAAACACTAATGTATTAATACTGTATGAAAATTTTTACCATGAACAAGCTTTTTCACCCAAGTTTTCTTACCTTTCACCTTCCTAATGGTTTTAGATTACTTCATAACCATGCAAAAGGTCCTTCACTAATATTTTTACATCAAAACATAAGCATGAGAACCAACCATATAGCTTAGGCCATTAAAGCTTGAATGAGCATTGAATATATGAGTTTAATGCTTTAATTGTGTTTGGAAACTGAATAACATTTAGATTGGATGTCTTTCGACCATTTCAAGTTTAGTTTGGCTGAAATGCAATGGGATGCTAATTTTGGTTAAAGTTAAAAGCTCTTTTTTGCATGGAACCAAGATATGGTTTCTTTAGGTGAGGGTTTCTCTTTGAGGGCATGCAACTAAGTTTTTCAACTTAGCTCAATTTAAACCATGCCACAATAGGAAAGATTCAACCCTTTGATCATAACACTTAAGGCTTAAAGAGATTAACTACAAGCAAGTTTGGGTGAATTGTCAAAGATCGAATGAAAGTGCATGGGGATCCCATGCAATAAGCTGAGAAAGGTTTCAAAACTCTTGGCGTATGTAAAATGAAAGAGAGTTGGCTCTTGGTTGAGCATAGGTAAAAGCTAAAAAAGAGAGCAAAAAAAAAAAAAGAAAGAAAAAAAGAAAAAAAAGTGGGTTTTTTTTTTCAGGTTCTAGGACTGTGTTTATTTTTTTCTTCAATTTCTACTTTCATTTTACATCTTCTCTTCTCCTTATTAAGAGCTTGATGATCCTAAGCCATGCTTTAATGATGATTTATGGTAAGGTGTAAAAACCAAGTGATGGCTAAATCTTGAGCTATGATTTTCAAATGCTATATTTTTGTTTTTTTGAATGATTTTGGTTTTAATTTCATAAGAATCATCTTTCTATCAGAAAATCCTATTTTCCAAATGTGTTATTTTTTTAGTTTTTATGTGGTTTTCATCAAGTTTTTTTTCATGTTTCAACTTTAGTTAACTTTCTATGTTGCTTATATTCCATGCATATTCATGTTGAAAAAGTGTTTTGTGCTTAAAATCATGTATGATTCATGCATTATGGTAATGATTTACATGTCCAAGTATTTTCCATGAAAATATTGTGATTATGGTAACATCTTCATGGATTACAATGAATACATGTATGTTCATGTTGGTCAGATATTTTGAGAGTAAAAATCATGTATGATAGCATGTATGTATGTTTATTAGTGAAAAGTGATGTTTAATGGTGCATTTAGGACTGTTAAAAGCTTAAAAGGAAATTTTGCATTTTTATGTTTTTCTGTATATTAAAGATTATTATGTCATTTCATGCATTTTAGAGATACTAAAGTCATTTTCTATGATCTAGGTTTGTCATCTTATGCACTTTAATATCATTTTTGTAAACTTACATGATTTAGGATCATTTATGCACTCTTATGTATTTTAAGGTCATTTTAGTAATTTTCCAAGTTTAGGACCACTAATGTAATTTCATGCATTTAAGGGTCATTTTAGTAATTTCCATGATGTAGGACCATTTATGCACTCTTATGTATTTTAAGGTCAATTTAGTAATTTGGCATGTCTTAGGTACTTTTATGTAATTTCATGCATTTTAAGACCATTTTGGTTTTTTTTTTTTATGTTTTAGGAACTATTATGCAATTCCATGCATTTTAGCACCATTTTAACATTTTCATGCATTTTTTGTATCCTTTAGGTATTAAATCTACATTAGGGACCAATTAGCAATTTTCGTACATTTTAGGATCATTATGTTATTTTCATAATCTAAAGACCATTTAGCATTTTCCATGAATTTTAAGACTATTTAGGATAGTTTGCATAATTTAGGGTATTTTAGAGATTTTCATCGCTCTAGGATCATATGGGAACCTTCATATCGATACATGTCCATAATGGTTATGTAGGAACCTTCATGTCAAAATATGTTCGTTAAGGTTATTTTGGTAATAGTACCTTAGAATAGATTCAATGATTATGTAGGAACCTTTGTGTCAATACATGTCGATTAAGATCATGTGAGAATTTTCATGTCCACACATGTCCTTTAGGGTCTTTTAGGTACTATTATGCTAAAAACCTAGTATGATATTATTATCTATAATATGAGTTTTAAATAAAATTCAAGGTAAAATCCCTAAGTTAAAATAGTCTATAAGTGTGCTTCTAGTAAGTTAAAATAGTCTATAGGTGTGCTTCTAGTATATAGAATTATCTCATCGATTATTCTAAACACAGGAATACCCTCTTTAAACAAGTAAATTAGAATTTTCAATTTTCTCGAGAAATAAAAATTTTGTATTCCTCCAAGTTTTTTAGAGGAATAAGAAAAATATTTTGATTTTCAAAATTAATTAAAACTTGATTTACTTTTAATTGGAAAAATAATATCAATTTCAATTAATTTCAAATATAGGATTAAAATTAAGTTCAAAAAATTAAAATCAATTTTCATTGAAATTTAGGATAACATATGATTAATAGGTATCATTTTACCGGTGTCAAAAAGGTGGCATGTCTCACTTTACAAGTAGCCGACACTCGAATCTTTTTTATACGAATCTCTAGTTAATATGCAGACTTCGACTTTTATATATAAGGGTTTCGTAACCTTTAAAAGATAAACTCTGGCAGGTGATCAATCTCAACTAGCCAAAATAGATTGTGGTGACTCCAAGTATTTTTTGGTTGTATTATGATGACCATTTACATTTAAGTCAATGAGAAATTTGATTCGATAATTAAGTTTAGTTCCAATATGGGAAAAATATAATAGAAAAATTATTCTTTTAAGTCTGTTTGTCAGATCGCGTACAACACATTATGACAAAAACATGTATCTTGAGACTCATATTGAGTACACATAAGAGCAATCAAATGTTCATCTGGGGCTAACTTGAATCCGTAGTTTAATGCATAGCAAAGAGTTTTTTCTAAAATGAAAACTAACAGAAGTAAATGACTCCAAAAAAATTATAAATGTGGTATCAAACCATAAATATTTATGAAACCAAACTCCATTCAAAAGAAATTATGAAATAGGAAGACTAAATTAAAGAAAATAAAACTTTGGAAACAAAGCCAAAAATCAATTTTTTACTAGCTTGAAAACATTAATGTAAGCCACTAGAGACCTAATATTAGACACTTCTAGACCCATGGACACCTAAAACGGAACTTTTGGAATCAATCCCGAAGCACCAAATGCCTTAAAATAGTGGACACCTAAACCTAGAGAAACCTAAAAGTACTTGACATTTTTTGTGCTTCAAGAAACTTGAATTTATTCTGGACTATTCTAAACACATAAAAACATAAACTAAAATTCTTATGAAATTTAACTCAATCTACTTCAACCTCAAAATACTAAAAAATCCCAAAAAATCATTATGGGCTTCAAATGAATTCTTTTAGTAGGATGTTATTGCCTCGCATGGCATGTCCGAATAGCTTACTTTTTGAATTTTCTTCCAATTTGTTCAAAATATTCATTAGATAAGATGTACATGGTTGAAAAGCTTATTAAATTTATTTTAATAAAAAAAATG
>JBBYHK010481726.1:2311-17716 GCA_038382065.1 Adansonia grandidieri | reverse complement strand
GCTCCAGAATTAGAAATTTCATATTTGGATTAATCTTGGGCTGAGTCCAAATCCTTGAAAAGGCTTACACCCTTAACAGCTCCCTACCTGGCTCAGTTCAAACACATAACAAAGTCTTGAAGAACTTCACACGAAATGGAAAATAAAAATTCATGATCAAATTTTTTTTTTTTTTAAGAAAAAAAACAATCTTACGAATTTTTCTTAATAAAATAATAATTGTTAAATCAAGAACCTTATACGAATTAAGTTGGAATAAGTGTTGAGGTGAGAAGTAATCTCACTTTTTCATTTTTTTAAATGTTAATTGGAGTAAAACTTTAAGGATTTTCAAGTACTTCTTTAAATAAAATCTTAAATAAAAGAATGGATGATAAAATCAAATTTGGATGGGTTGGTCAGCCTAGTTCAATCAGAATTAGGAGGCTTGTCTAGTCTGATATGGCATCTAAAATCAAAGATTTATTGAATCGATAAAAAATTAGTTTAAGCTGTAATAAATTAGTAAAGAATTAGATAAAATTGATTAAAAAAAACTGATTTTACAATTTTTTTATAAGCGAAATCTACTAAATATCTGAATTCTCTATAATAACAATTCGCATGTCAAGATCTAAGTCACTGTACGAGTATAAAATTTTTTCTATTTTACAAAATATGTAAGCGGATATCTCGGATTCAAATATCTAATAATATCTAAACAAATAAATTGGATTTTGATAGCAAAATTAGATATCTGACATTATTCAACCAAAATCAAAATGGATTTGAATATTGAGTATCTAAGAATTTTTGTCCAAAATCTACTACGAATTCATCACAAATAGAAAATATAATATTTGAATCTGAAAATTATTCGAATTCCTAATATTTAAGTCTATAATAGACCTGTTCATGGGCTAGGTAACCTGCCTGAGCCAGGCTTTGGACAAGGCTTTCCTTAATTAAAGTCAGCCCGATCCAATTTCGAATTACTAATTAGTAATAAAAAATATTTTTATTTAAATTTAATAATTAAAATATAAAAATATTTTTTTTATTTTTATGTGTTTATGAATAGTAAATTCAAGTTTTCAGGCAGAGCTCAATTCGGACTTGAGTAAAAAATATAAAAACAAATTCAAGCTGTAACTCGACTTGACCCATAAACACTTCTAACTTACAAGAATCAAATAAAATAATATCAAATATTATTTTAACTAATTATTGTCATTTATATGTGTAAATACATATCATTTAAGACATGGGTATTTTTGTCCCCTTTCACTCTTTAGGAGAACGCTTTTTTTTAGTCAACGTATAAATGAATATAACGCATATTCTCTCTCTTTTCCATAAATTGAATTATTCGTTCAAGATATTTGAAGTGTTTAAACAAAAATATTAGTTTCAAAAAATAAGATTTAGCCTAAAAAAATTAAACATATTTTATAGGCTCAATTTTGACTCCAACATTTAATGTTCCGGCTCAGTTTGTTTGACTCGTTTTTTAATTATATAACATAAATTAGTTTATGTTTATATATATATAATGTAATTTATATTATATAGAAATAAATATATCAAATTATTGTATTAACATTAAAAAAAATTAGTAAGTTATCCGTACTTTAAACTTAATAAAAATATTTAGTAATGATTGAATAAAAAATAACATGATTTTTTTAAAAAAATAATGTAAATCAAATTTGTATTATTTATTTATAAATATGAATAAATTTAAATAAAATTTAATTTTTATAATTTTAAATAAATTAAATTTAAATAAATATATATAATATTAAAATTATATTTAAATTTTACCTGATCAATGAATACTTCTACCTCAGGACTCGTCTCTTTTTCAACCCAGAGTTAAAGGGTGAAAATTAATTGCTAAATATTCCTAGTACACAACATGAATTTGTAATTCCCCCTCCCCACCCCCCCCCCCCCGAAAGTAAGGCAAAGATTGTCGATTTGAGTGCAGGTCCATAAAAGCCCAAGCAAATAAACCGGTTATCTGCGGTTAGCAGTGGGCCGGTCCAAAGATTTGACTTTGGTCTGAAGGATATTTATGTAATTGCAGGTGAAATAATCCTACCTCACCGGGCCTATTTCTAGGGTTCTTATTTTGTTCCCGAGAACGAGATCTTCGATTTGGGTTTCGGGCAGATCAAAAGTTTAATGTTCGTTCTGCACTCTTTCTTGTCCGAAGCAATTGTTTTCTTTTTTCTTTTGGTATTTTAAAAAAAATTTTCCGTTTAATTTTTTCTCTCTTCTTGTTAATCTAGCTTGAAGTTCACTAATTTATGTGATATATATTTTTTTGCTTCTTAATTATGTTGAAACCAGCTTTAAGTGTATATTTTTGTGTGTTTATTTGAATTTTAAGGGTTTTTGAGTGTGGAAATTGGGGGTTTAGTTCACTATGGGAAATTTTGGGTATGCTCTAAATTTGATTATTTTCTGTATGCATTTCGTTGATTTGGGTCAATATTAGTTTATTTTCTTGGTTCAATTTAAGTTTTGGAGTGCATTGACTTTCCAATTTTCTGTTTGTTGGTTTTTTTGTTTGTTTCTGGGAAAAGATGTTTAATTTGTGGGGAATTCACAAATTGTTAACAATTTATGTTGCTCTTTTTGGCCTTGTTTGATTGTAAGAAAGTAGGTGGAAACTGAAAATTCTCAACTTTGTTATTGTAGTGGCATTTGATTTCTTCTGTGTATGTGTGCTTTTTTTTTTTTTTCCCTTTTTTTTTCTTTGCATGGTATGTTTCAATATATTCTTTATTTTAACATGCTATGAACTTTTACTATCCTCTATTTTTCAAAATCAACATGTATATTATGAGAAAAAAAAGGCGGTAAAGTAGTTGAAAATGAACTTGATTAGTGCTTCTTTTTTTTTTTCACCATTTTCTGAGATTGTTTCTTGTTCTTATTTGCCAACCAATGTTCTGGTGCAGGATGATTTCTTAAAGAGTGGAGTATTGGCAATTCGGTGAGTAATTTGGGGAGACATTCCTGTAGAAGAAGGTGGTTAACTATAATCAGTGGGTTGGAATATAGCTAAACACTTATATTGTGGCATTGTGCAAAAGCATTTAGCTAAAAACACTGATATATGGAAATTGGCTGGTTCTTAACTATAATCAGTTGGTTGGAACTTGGCAAGCCGAGACAAATTGGGTATCCCAGAAATTCAATTAGGTATCAGTTTTTCTGATTATGAATTCTATATTTTCTTCTTGTTTTTACTTATTTTTGTTTTTGCTTGCTATTGTGAAAAATTTGTTCTGCCTAGTAGGGAATAGTCCCTAACCTGAAATGAGAAAATATTTTGAAAAGATATGCTTAGTTATAATTATTTGGAACATTTATTTCATCAGATTAAACTACCTACAGTATTTGCTTGTTATACTCAGATTCTTTGAGAGGCCGTGGCCACAATTCCTACATTTGAGCTTTCTCTAATTCATTCCAGAAACCATCAACCAAATACAAATGGCTTCTTCCTTGGGTGTCAAGGTTTTGGGATGCAACAGAATCAACCAGGGTTTTTGGATGAAAATACTGGTTATGATCAGCATAATATGATTTTTAGAGGCGCTTCTATCTTTAAATCACACCAAGAAAATGAGTCTTGTGAGAGTCCCACCTTGACAAGAAATTCGGAAAGAGCAGAAATTACAGAAGCATCTATTGATTTGGACTTTCTTACAACAAAAACTTTTGAACACCCTGCTACTGGGTATTCTGCAACCTCTCCCTATGCAGCAGTCTGGCTTTAACGACATGCAGTTCTTGCAGCAACACATAATGATCAGGCAGCTGCAAGATCTTCAGAGACAACAGCAACTTCAACAATTTGGTGATGTAAGGCAGCAGAATAATTTAAACCAACTCTCTGATGTTGCCAAACAGACTGCTGCGGATCAGTTCTCGCCTCTGATAAATGGAACACCTGTTCATGAAGTATCACAGATGTTTATGAACATTGTACAGAGAGGTGCATCTCCCTCTACCCCAGGAGTATCTAGCAGAGTTGTTTTCCCACAGGATCAAGTTCAGGCTTTCCGCTCAATGGGCCTAACTTCTCAACAGCCAGATGCGTCTTTATACTGTACTTCTGTTGCTAGTGCAAGAAGTAATATGAGTCAATATTCTCAACAAGGAAGCTCTAATGATGCTGTTAATTTGTTGACCAAGGCTGGTGTTCAAGCACAGAAGCCTACCGTGCAGTCATCAGGTGCATTCTTAAGAGATCAATACACTGTTTCACCTGATCAGATCTACATGTCACAAGGTGCCTTAATATCGAATGCAGGATTTCAGGGAAAGGATATGTTTGGGCCAGCTTCTGTCCAGAGCGTAAATAGTGGGAGTATGTCTCGAAGCTTCCAGGGAGAGAATGCTGCACAAATCAATGCTTCTGTCAAGGACTTCAACGGAAGGCCAGAGCAAGCTGGTTGGCCTGCAATGCAGCAGAAAACTACACAAATCAGTCCCTCTCAGGATTTTGTTCCTTTAGACCCAATGGAAGAGAAGATATTATATAACATGGATGACAACTTCTGGGATACCTCCTCAGGCAGGCGAACTGATTTAGGTGCCGGACTTTTCAGCAATGCATTGGAGAACTCAGAATTTTCAAATTCCTTCCAATGTATTCAGAGTGGGAGCTGGAGTGCTCTGATGCAGTCTGCTGTAGCTGAGGCTTCTAGCAATGATACTGGGCTACAGGAGGAATGGAGTGGATTGACATTTAATAATACTGCACGGTCAACAGATAATCAGCCTTCAAATTTTGTTGACAGCGATAAGCCACAGGCAGGTTGGATAGATGGCAACCTACAGAGTGCCTCCTCCTTCAGTTCAAAGCCCATGACTGTGTTCATTGATTCTGGTGTAAGCTCTAGCTTCCCTGGTTTTCAGCAGACTGGCACCCAATTTTCAACTGAACATGGAGAGAATCTACCTCATCATGCATCACATGGGTCTTCTGAAAAGAAGTCTCCCAAAGTCACTTCTGAGTGGGTAGATTGTGGCACTCTACAGAAGCAATCCCTTGAGGTAGGTGAACAAGCTCAGTCATATAGGAATTTAAATAATGCTTGGGCAGGTCAGATGTATGAGCACTCAAGCAGTGGTGCTCAACAGCGGAATACCATCTCACATGAAGATTTTGGCCAACCTTATACTAAATATAAAGGTAGTATCTACTTCACCTAAGGAAACCTTGCTGCATTTATTTTCATATTATCAAGGAACTGTTAATATTTTTGCAGGTAGCGCTAACGATGGCTCGTCAAAAACATCAACTGGAGTGGAGCAAGTACAATCTGATGAATGTAATAATCTGTTCAGCAGAAAAGATTCACAGATAAATAATAAGCAGTCAATTGGCCAACAAGTTTTAGATAATAATAGATTTAATTACATGAGACATGCTGATGTCTTTGCCACCACAGAAATGGAAAGTACAGGGCAAAAACACCATCAGATAAGTAATGGGCCTCATGGTCTTGCTAACTTTGTTGAGGGAGAAGGAGAAATATATGTAAATCAACAAAAGAACTACAAAAGGCAGGCTTCAAATGAGAGCTATAATTCAAAAGGACTGAGTGGTCACGACCAAAGGCATTCTTCTCAGGTCAAGTTTCTTGGTGATGTTAGTAGTGGCAATGCAAACTTGAATGAGGTAAACGAAGGTTTTTCTTAATTCAAATTGTGCTTTTCGTTAATGTTGTTGATTATTTATATGTTTTGTCCTTTTTGTAGGTACAATCGCCTTTAGAAGAGGTAAATTCTGAGGATGATATCAAACCAGTTGGTCCTGATGGATCAAAAACTACTGCTCAGATCAGGTGTTTATTACTTATATAAGCTCCTATTAACCGATTTAAGTCATTTGTTGTCTAAACATACAAATTGTTTGCTATGAAAATGTGAGGATATTTGTGTTTATACCTTTTGTGCTTTTGTTAGACAGCGGAATCTATTGCTGATTGTTTTTTTCTTTTTTTTTTTTTTTTCCTCGTGTTTAAGCCTAAAGCTTGTTATCTTATTTTTTGCTTAAAGTTCTATAATATTATGTTGAAATGTGCTTGATTGAACTTATGCAGTCAAAATATGCCCGAGCTACTTCACAAGGTTAACCTTCCAAGGGAGAGTGGTTCCATAGCACATTCTGGCACTATAGACTCTAATCAATTGGCAGAAGTTCTGGAGGCAAAAGTTTGTAGGTCTGGTGCTCAGCCTTACAACCCATCTTCTGCTTCTCAAGGGTGTGGTTTAAGGTTGGCATTTCCATCCCAACAGCTGCCAAATTCAAACCTTTTCCTCAATTCTCAGGGTTCACCACAGACTCCAAGCTATCTAAAATCAGGGCAGGTCAATCAGACATGGGCAGCTTCCCAATATTCCAATCAATTGTTGCCTTCAGTTCATGAGTTGTCTCAAAGAGTACATTTGGATGGTAAGACTAGCACGTCCGGTCAAACAGGTGTTTCATCATACTCGAACATTCAGGGGAGCACCAGTCTTCCGCATCTGAGAAATCAAACACAAATGCAACACATGCCTAATTCATCTGTAGCATCTCAAACATTACAGGCGGTACTTTCAAATGCTAGTAGGAATCCCCCTTTTAACATTGGCACCTCTCAAGATACTTCTCAACTGGTTTTGGCCAATCGTTTTGGTCAACAGTTTCCAGTTTTGGAGGCTTCACAGGTATCTCAGCCTTCTATGATGTCAGGCATGTCAAGGCAGGGTGAATTTTCAGCAATGCAAATTGCTTGGACAACTTTACCAACTCAGCAGAATCTTTCTGTTTTAGAACCTCTCAAGGTTCCTGCCAGTGCGCCTCCCTTCATGGATCCAACTGATAGTAGTATAAACTCCAATAAAGGTGGTTTCGGGGAAATACATGCAGGAAAAGAGAGTTCCCTGCAGCAAATGTCTTATGACGTGACAGATTCTTCCCAGCCAGCTGTTGTCTCTCAGGAAGAAGAACCTTCACAAAAGCATTGCTTAAATGCAAGTGCTCTGCCCTCTTCCTTGTCGTTATCTCATTCTAATCAGGGGGTTCTTGATGGGATGAAACATGATAATAACCAAGCCTATATGACTTCTGAGAGAAACTTTGCACCTCCTACCAATTCTTTGAAACCATCTAAAATTCTCCAGCAAGATTACTCCCTGTTGCACCAAATACAAGCAATGAGTACCGCTGAAACTGATCCAAGTAAGAGTACCCATGACACCCAGCAGGTTGCTTCTGTGGTGGGGCAGCATTTGCATGAACATAATTCAAGGTTGAGAAACTCTATGGATGGTGAATCAAGTTTAGCGGGTGGGGATGACAAAATGCTAAGCTTGTTCATAGGTTCAAGAGAAGATACAAATTCAAAAGCTTTGTCGCAGACTGCTATTCTAAATAACCATGAGATGGTTCGACTTGGTCAAAATAGTTCTCAGGGCCAATCCACTAGCAGCTCTTATGTAACTAATAATACAAATCATGGCCAGGGTAACCTGCATATGGCACCCTCTTGGTTTAAGCAGTATGGGTCCTTAAGAAATGGGCAGATGCTTTCTATGTCTGATGCCAGGATTACAAATTCTGTCTCTGGACAGTTCTCCCTCTTGAAGCCGACTCAGAGTCTGCATATTCATGCCCCTGGTGGACAAGTAGATGCTGTAGAGGCTAGTGAAGGCGCTCTTTCCAGGCCAAGCTCAGCTATCACCTTGGATGCAAATGAACACTTTCCAGCTTCTTATGTGTTGCCGTGTATCAACAATGAAAATATTGTTGTCACAAGACCAAAGAAGCGGAAAGCTATGACATCTGAGCTTCTGCAATGGTGCAAAGAAGTGTCTCAAGGTTCCCAAAAACCTCAAAATATCAGGTCTTTGCCATTATTGCACACTTCTTTTTAATAATTTTAGTTTCCTTGATTTTTGATTGTTTTAGTCACCATTTATATTGGCTGCAGAGATTGTAAAGTTTTCAATTTATATTACTTTGGTCTTTTTGTTCTATCCTCTCTTTTTGTAATTTCTTTTGTGAACTATAGACTCCTTGTTCATTGCTAAAGTTAATTTTAAGCTATATTTGTTTCCACAGTGTATCAGCACAAGAATGGGCTGAGGCCACAAATCAGTTGTGTGAGAAGGTGTGTGCTCCCAGTTTGATAATATTGGAATTTAGTGCCTCTCCCAATATTGTCCATGTGTTGAACCTAAAATTGATTCTAAACATTGCATTACTACTAATAGGTGGAAGATGAGGTTGAAATACTTGAATTGCATCCAATTCTTCGATCAAAGAGGAGGCTCGTCTTGACAACACAACTTATGCAGCTATTGCTTCATCCTCCATTGACATCAATTCTCAGAGCAGATGCCACCTCAAGCTATGAGAGTGTGTTATACTTTTTCTCTAGAGTAGCCTTAGGTGATGCATGCAGCCTTTCCTGTGGTGTAAGAAATATTGTGCAGCTCTCCTCTGACAACAATAACTTGTGAGTATTGCTCTTAGAAGTTGTGAATTCATTAGGAGCCTAAAATAGGAATTCCTTTTGCATGATAACATAATGCCTTTTTTAAGTAAACTTTGGCTGTGCATTAAGTTAAACCTACGATGGTATTTTCATAAAATTTCTGGCCTTGCTTCTATGATTTATATGTTTTTCAGGATCTCTGAGAAGCTGAAAACTTTTGAGAAACCCGGTGACCAGAAAATTTTGGCCGTCATCGAAGATTTTATTGATAGAGCTAAGAACCTAGAAAACAACTTCCAAAGGTATTTATTCCCTTAATGAATTGCTGCAAATTTGGCGACCATTATTGTTCTTGAGAAATGCACCTTTTTGAGTTACAGAAATTATGGCTGCATTTATACCCCATATGTTGAGCTGTGAATATTTGATCAAAATCATGTACATACAATCTAATTAACCAAATCTCGTCATTCCAACTCCAGAGGAGATTCCTAATCTATGGTTTGGCTTGCTTAGTTACCATCATTTGCTGCATGGTAATATAATATCAAATTACGTGCCAAAATAAATGATTACGTGGCCTTCCTAATCCCATATCCTGAAAAAAAAAATAGAAAAGAAAGGAGTGCCCTTCTATAAGAACAACTGCTTTTATTTTCCCGGTTTAATGCCTGTGTGTACGATGGTGGTGCTATTATTCATTTGATGGAAAAATTGTATGTATAACATGATGATGATCTTTGTATGAAATATGGACACTATTTGTTTATGCAGATTGAACAAGAAAGTGTCAGTTCTAGATATCAGATTGGAATGTCAGGAGCAGGAACGTTTTTCTGTCATCAACCGTTTTGCCAAATTTCATATACGAGGGCAAGGAGATGCCTCCGGAGCCACATCATCATCTACAGTCTTCAAACCAGTCCCCCAGAGATATGTGACAGCACTTCCGGTGCCTAGGAATCTACCTGAAGGGGTACACTGTTTTTCACTGTGATCATGTTTTAATTGATCCTCTCTCGAATTGGAATTTTATTTTCATATATTCTGTGCATGCCATATCAACACATCTCACCATGATCTCTCTTCACTAACCGTAATGCTGGCAATCAAGAAAGACGAGAATGCATGATGGAATGCCGGACAGGTCAACCTGTGCTGAGGCCCTCAGATTATTTTAAGGCCACTTCTGTCATTGATAAAGTAAATATTGTTTCTTGTATATTTTCATGGAAGTCCAAGGAGAATAGGAGTATTCTAAGTATCTTTTGGAAAAGAGGTGGAGGATCATCAGTATGAATGTCTTTTAACTCATTACATAAATAGTGGAATTTAGTTTGCCTAAAACGTTGGATAGTATTTGTATCTTTGTCATGTTGTCCTCCCTGTCTTCTTCTTTTTCACTCTTTCAGGTTTTTTCTGCTATGAGCTGGAAGAACAGAAGGATGGCATCCGGCTGACCAGAATTATTCAGCAAATGAAAATATTTATTCTAAGTACAAGTGGTTCGAATTTTACAACCTAAGGATTTTTAATGGCGGCTTCCCGTTTAGGATGTCCACCAATTAATGGCCTTTGGAAGACAACTTGGGTTAAATGCTTCTCTGACTTTAACACTTCCTTTAAAGATTTCTTTTTCTTTTCCTCAGTCACGTGTGTGTTGTGGAAACTTTGACTTGGCATTTTATTGGGGGGAAAACAAAAGATCTACCTGAAAAGGATTGCAGAACCTTCAATGACAAGTGGACAACTTTATGAACCCAAGTATTTGTTTTCTTTTAAATTTCTTTGTTTGTCCCCACAACAGATTGAGTGAATTACAAGAGATGACTTTTTGACGACAGCAAAAGCACGTTTGATTGCCCCTTTTCTGGGGGCTTCTGAGGTTGGAAGGATTCTAAGTACTTTGATTGTCTGAAAGCAGACATTTTTAAAAAATTGACTGAAAGTGGCACTGACATCTCAGCTGGCGCGGAAACTCTTTAATAACTAACTCGTATCTGCTCTGTCAGTGTCAGCATCAGAATCTGATCCAAATTCATGACGGAAAGTGATTTGAGAAAGAGACGATGGAAAAGCAGAAAAAACAAGAGGCAGATTTAAAAAAAAAAAAACAAAGTATTAGAAACAAAATCAGTCATTCTTTTCCCCTTTTTTAAAGTAATAATTCTTTTGGTGGGTTTTGTTTCAAAAGCAGGTTTTTTTCTGGTTGGAGGACAAGCAATCTGCTGACAACATTGGTGGGGGATGTCTTGTTTTCAACATCCAAACTCCAAACATTTTCAACAATATAAACTTAATTATTATCCAATAAAAGTAAATAATAATAATAATAAAACATTATTTTCCACCATTATTTCCACGTGGGTTTGCTCCTTTCGTCTTGCATCAAATGGGCCCCCAAAAGTTACCCTGCTCACTCCAATGAGTGGCAGCCTAGGACCCTTGTTAGATTTTGATTTGATTATTCTCTTTTTTTTTTTTTTTTTGATAATATATTTTATGACAATTCTATTGGCTTGTGCTTTGTTGTTATGGTCCTATGAATAACCTGATTTTTGTTCCAGGATTTTTTTTTTTCCAAAAAGCGCTTGATCGCAAAAACCCTAATCCTTAAAGGAAAAATGAAAATTATTTTCTTCTTTGCCAAGGCATTGCCTCTCTATGAATAAACATTGTTTGAAGTCTTAGGGTTATTAACATCTTCTTGATACTTACAAGCTTTTGAACAAGAACGATTAGAAACAGTTCAAGAATTGATTGTGTAAAGTTATGAGATAACTGTTCCAAGGCATGAATTCCAAATTATTTCCCGTAGTAAAAGTTTTTTTTTATGTATTAGATTAAATTACTTTGTTTTTTGGGACCAGAAATTGAAATTGCAGCTTAGGTTGCAGAGGGTACAATCAAGAAATCCCATAAAGATCTTTGCTCCTTATGCTTCAACACTAATAATACCCCAATGGAAATTTTGCAACTCTTAAAAGTTGTGGGGGCAAGAAACAATTGCTGATTGAGGTTTGCTTCTCTCTTATATCACAGCCATTCTAAAGAGGACCAATAAAATAAAATTTCTGCTCGAAATAACCCATAAAATCTTTGTTGCTTTGACTCTGGTTTTTCTTGAAGTATCTTTATCAAACATATTGTTAGGCCTGCATATCAGGATTTGATCCTCCAAGGACTCAAATACTTGGGTAAGCATAGAAAATATTAAACATACTTGTGTTTATATGTATCAACTACTTACATTCAAGTACGAGTAACATAACATAAAATGGGGCTTTAAGAAGTATAGAAACAATTTTTTTCATCTATCCTTTTATCAAATAAACCATTTGTTTCCGTAATCATTATCACCTATAAATTAACCTTTTAATTTTTTTCCTGTGTTCGTTATTGCATTAAATGCATCCCAAATATAAAAAGCCATCTTTTTCTGCTAAATCAAAGAGATTAATGTGATATAAATTTTGAAATTGTCCTCTTTCACAATCTTAATTAAAAATAATCAAGTTGATATATCTTGGAATATTGTATTTTTCTTCCTATGTTAATTAAGCAGGGAGAAGGGCATTTGGTTTTTAAAAACTTGAAAGGGAGATTAGCATTAAAATTAAAATTAAAACATTTATTGTAATAAAAAATAAAATAATTATTTTCAAATATATTGAGGTGAAGTTTTTTTTTTTTTTTTTAATTTTACAAGTAGATTTAAAAAATTACCATATGTCCTTAGTTTATAAATAAATAAATAAATAAATGGGACGTGAAAATTTTTACACCCTATTCGTAAAGTTAAAAAAATTCACTGCAGGTGTTATGAGATGATAAACCAAACACAAATAGGATCATAAAAATTATAAAAGAAATAAAAACAATGCTTTATAATAATAATAATAAAAAAAATAAGTATTTGGGCTTCAAAATGTCCAATGGTAATTGCTCCAGAATTAGAAATTTCATAATTGGATTAATTTTGGGCTGAGAATTGGGTTCCCAGTTTGAGCCCAAATCTTTTGGAAAGGCTTGCAGGCTTACAGCTCCCCAGCTGCTTAGCTAAAAGACATAACAAGTCTTGATTTCTGAATAACTTCACACAAAATAGAAAATAATAATCAATGATATATATATATATATATATATTTAAAAAAAATATGAATTTTTCTTAATAAAATAATAATTTTTAAATCATTAACCTCATACAATCTAAATTGAAATTAAGTGTTATGGCAACAAGTAATACTTCACTTTTTTCTCTTTCTTCTTTTTTTTTTTTTTTTTAATGTTGATTAGAGTACAGTTTTAAGGATTTCAAGAAATTCTCTAAATTTTGCATATACTTCTTGGACTTTTTCTTCAAATAAAATCTAGATAGGAGAATGGATTAAAAAATCAGATTAAATCAATCGGTCAGATTGGTTCTATTAGAAATTAATTGAAAAAAAATGATAGAATTGATAAAAAAAAAAACCCATTTTAGATTATTTTTTAATAATTGCTAGGATTTGAACCTTTAACCTTTTTAATTTTATATTAAAAATCCTATCATTAAGCCAAATAAATTTTATTGGTTATTTATAATTAATATTTAATATTTAAAACTATTTAATTGAATAGGTCGATCCAAGCAATCGGACCAATGATCTGAGGTCTCATTAGTTCGATCTCCAATATTAACCTTGGACAAGAGGAAACAGTATGAAGGAAAATGATATAATGAAGTTTATCTAAGTTCTTTTCTGTTTAAATTCAAGTGGAGAGCAAAATTACATTGCAATAAAAGTTCAAACAGGATTTTATTAATAATGGAACAACTTCTAATTTCATAGGAATAAAAGAAAGACAATTAAATGAAAAGGAAAGGAGGATTAGGTTACCCTTGGAGCAAAGACAGAGCAGCAAAAATGAACGTTACATGGATTTTGTCGGGTCAGCCATTAATGTAAACAGGAAAAAAGAGGCCAAATTATCAAAAGAATATTTTTTTTTAACAAATTGAAACGTCATCAAAATGATTGAATACTGAGACATTAATAATTTAATTGTTGATTCTACAAAGATAAGAGATTTCAAAATCAGGTTACCCTAAACAACTCCACATGAATTCAAAATGGTCAGCATCAGTAGGTTAATACAAACAAAATGAGATCAATAATGCACTAAAAATAATGCATGATTTTTAAAATATGAATGAAGAAACATGAGGAATAGTAATAGATTCCAAGTTCAAGATTCCACTGACATGGAACAATATGAAGACAATTTCTACTGGCTTATAAGTTATATGGAAAACTGATTTTCAAGGATCAAACATCAGTCTTTGCGGCAAAACAAGAGAAGAAAAATGGAAAAAAATCCACATATTCTGGTGATTCCATACCCTGCACAAGGCCATGTAATTCCTCTAATGGAACTTTCATCATACCTAGTCAAACATGGCTTCAAGGTTACATTTGTTAACATGGAGTTTAATCATAAAAATGCCCTGGATATATTATCGGCAATGAAAGGAGATGTGGGTGATCGGATTCGCCTTGTTTCGATTCCAGATGGACTTGGATCACCGGAGGATAGGAAACAACCAGGGAGGATATCAGAAGCAATCTTGAAGATCATGCCAGGGAAAGTAGAGGAGCTTATTATGGAAGAAATTAATGGACCAGAAAAGAAGATAAATTGTGTCCTTGCAGATCAAAGCATAGGTTGGGCCTTGGAAATTGCAGAGAAGCATGGAATCAAGCGAGCTGCCTTCTGTCCTGCTGCTGCTGCACTCTTGGTGTTAGGATTTAGTATTCCCAAAATGATAGATGATGGAATTATTGATCAAGATGGTGAGATCTCACATCTCTAACTTTCACATCTTCAATCAATCTACGTTACTTGGACTCAATTTTTTGTCGGATACAGGTATATTTCCGATGCAAGTATATTCAATTTTTTTTTTTTTTAATTTATCCATGTATTGGAGAGTCTTAGAGGGTCATATCTCCATACCCATGCTTGAAAATATATCGGATACGAGTGTTGGAAAAATGAAGAGTTGAAAACTTTCCTACTTAATATTGATAGTTGCATCAACTGGACTGTCTAAAGGCCAATAATCATAGGAAAGGTTAGATGACATGAAATATAACAACTAATAAATAATCAAAGAAAATTTCCTACCTCAGTTTAAATCTTAGCTAGACTTTCTCAGCCATACTTAATTGCAGAGATTTTCTTTTCCAGGAACTCCCATTAAAAGACAGATGATTAAGTTGTCGCCAAGTATGCCGCCCATGAACACAGTGAACTTTGTCTGGGCTTGCCTTGGCAACGTTAATGCACAGAAAAACATTTTCCAACTCATGGTTAGGAACAATGAATCTATGAAGTTAACAGATTGGCTGCTTTGCAACTCAACATATGAACTTGAGCCTGCAGCATTTGACATGGCTCCCAAGATCAGATCTATTGGTCCACTGTTGGCACCGAACTGGCTTGCAGAATCAACCAGAAACTTCAGGCCAGAATATTCAAGTTGTCTGAAATGGCTGAACCAACAGGCACCACAATCAGTCATCTATGTTGCATTTGGCAGCTTCACAATCTTTGACAAAACACAATTTCGAGAGCTGGCACTGGGGCTTGAACTTACAGGTAGACCATTTCTTTGGGTCGTTCGTTTGGATATAACGGATGGGAGCAATTATGCCTACCCGGAAGGGTTCCAAGAGAGAGTAGGTGATAGGGGAAAAATAGTTGGTTGGGCACCTCAGCAGAAGGCTCTTTCTCATCCTTCCATTGCTTGCTTTATAAGCCATTGCGGTTGGAACTCAACAATGGAAGGTGTAAGCAATGGCATCCCTTTCTTGTGTTGGCCTTACTTTGCCGACCAGTTCTTCAACCAAAGCTATATTTGTGATTATTGGAG
>JBBYHK010481715.1:0-17716 GCA_038382065.1 Adansonia grandidieri | reverse complement strand
GCATGTGGAGGGGTCAATGAAATTTTCGAGTTACATGTGTTCTTCAGTGACTTGGGGAAAATTTTGCTAAATACCCCAAAGCCAAAATCATGGAGCCGACCAGGCAAAGAAGTTCAGAAAAATGAATATATATATATATATATATATATGTATATAACCGGAAATTGGCTCAGTCAAAGCCAGATTTTTTATGGTAATAAGCTTTGAAGAACCACAATGGATGGTTAGAACCGAAGTGTTGGGGACCGCTCAAAATGCTCAAACGAGGACCATCGATGGTGCCCGCCACTGGCACTGCCTCCATAACCCTCTCAATAATTTCCACTCCCCAGGCTCCAATCAAGATTCAACTTTCAAGCCTATATATATGCTCGCTTTCTCTCTAAACTCCTTATCATTTCTTATACAGTCTCAAAAGCTGGTTATATAACAGTTCAGAGAGCTTGAGAAAGAGATGCAGAAGAGCAGCATGTTCATTGAGCGAAATAACTCTGCAGATTATGAGAATGGTGATATTATCCAGAAGAACTTGGATGATGACGGTCGAGTCAAAAGAACCGGTTGTCAAACCTGAAATGCTTATTAATTATATACCCTTTCTCTTTGCATTTTTTTATGAATTTTATGTAAATTTTTCTTTTTTGATTTGAAGGGACTTGGCTTACTGCAAGTGCTCATATTATCACTGCCGTGATTGGGTCCGGAGTGTTATCGCTTGCATGGGCGGTTGCCCAGTTGGGTTGGGTGGCTGGACCAGCCATTCTAATGGCTTTCTCCTTCATCACCTACTTCACCTCCACCCTCCTTGCTGATTCTTATAGGGCTCCTGATCCTGTCCATGGAAAGCGAAACTACACCTACATGGATGCTGTTAGAGCTTACTTAGGTACTAATATCAGCACTTAATCTTCACATAAATACTAACTATATAAGTTCAACACTGTGCAATCGATCAGGTCGATCGATTCACTATGAAAAATTCCAAAGTCGACTTAATCAAATCCTCATCAACCTCGGTTACGTAATCAAAAATAATCGAATCAATATAGGTCGATTTGTTCAGTCCGTTAAATCCACTAGTGCGGTTATTTCAGGGGGATTGTAACTTGGGCCATGAACAATTAAATATGAATTTAGGGGTAAGAACTTTACATTATATTAGAATATATTTATTTAAATCAGTTAAATCAATCAATTTGATTTTAAATTTTATAAAACGTAAATTAAATGAGTTAATTAAATAAAATAAATACGTTAAATCGATATAAACTAAAACTGATTTAATCGAACTTATGATAGTGATTATTTAGTGTGTATCATGTTTGATTTCTACTGCTACCCTCTTTAAACCCTTTAACGTTCCAAGAAAATTGTATTTTAAAGAGAAATTATTACTTTCCCCATGTAGATGTTTCAATTCAATCCCAAGATTCTAACTTGGTTTTTACGAGGGTTATTAATGAAACATCATATTCAAATGCTTCCTCTTTCCTGCTTCTTCTTTTTTTTTTTTTTTTTTTTTTTCCAGGAGGAAGAAAAGTCCAACTCTGTGGATTGGCTCAATATGGAAATCTTATTGGAGTAACCATTGGTTATACTATCACAGCATCAATTAGCATGGTGTAAGTATAATCTAACAGGGGATTTTGAAACTTCTGAAAGTTCGAAATTCTCTCTTGCTTCAGCTATGTTTCTTGAATTTAGGAGAAAAAGTCGGACATGGTTTTTATGTTCAACAATGATATATTTGATTTTTCTTTTAATTTCAATATAGTCGGAGGGTTCTTAAACGGTTATATCTCTATACTTACGTACTCATGTCCATATATACGTCAAATATAAATATCAAATATGGATACTTCGAAATAAAAACTGTGACATGCATGATAAATGATTTCATTAATTGTTCTTTTGGTGTCTGATATTTTGATTAATTCACTTTGTAATCTAGGGCTGTCAAAAGGTCAAATTGCTTCCACAAGCATGGCCATCAAGTGAAGTGCCAAACATCAAACTACCCATTCATGGCCATCTTTGCTTGCATCCAGATTGTTCTAAGCCAAATCCCAAACTTCCACAAGCTTTCATGGCTCTCCATCCTAGCAGCCATCATGTCTTTCGCTTATTCTTCCATTGGCCTTGGACTTTCCATTGCCAAAGTTGCAGGTACTTAATTAAAATATATCCACATGAAAATAACAAACAAAACATTTAATAAATTTTCGTTTCTAAATTTTATTTTTATTTCATTTTTGAGCGGCTTGATTTTCATCTAAATCTAGATATTACTCTTTTGAATTTAATCCTTAAGGTGGGGAACATGTAAGGACAACCTTAACTGGAGTGACAGTAGGGGTGGATGTGTCGGGATCTGAAAAGGTTTGGAGGACATTCCAAGCTATTGGGGACATTGCCTTTGCCTATGCTTACTCCACCGTCCTCATTGAGATTCAGGCAAGTATAATATATCTAAATCTATATATATATATATATATATATATATATATATATGTGTGAAAGATTAGCTTTCAACCTATAAAATATTATTCACTTTACTTCGAAGATCTACTTTTTTATTTTACAAAAAGGGTTAATTGATAAAAATCAACAGTTAATCTGTAAATTATTATTTATTTTGACTCGAATATCTTTTAATTTTGTTTTGTAAAATTATTTATGAATTGAAATCATATGACTTGTTGGATCAAAACGGACTAAGTAACATTATTAGAGAATTTTTTTTCTTGCTACTATCAACATAGGTATATAGTTTAAAATGAAAATAAAATAAAACATCATCACGAAATGTGTACATTGAAGTTGAAATGTCTGTCTGATTAAATGTCAACATAAAATAGAGCTATTTCAAAAATAACTCTTGGCAAGTTGTCCCTAGTTTTCCAGATTCTTACACACGAAGCAAACCCCACAAAATGCACTGTCCAATAAATCTTAATTTGAAAATAAAAAAAATAATAATAAAAATTATAGAAAAGCAAGTTGTTTTTTCTGCTCGAATTTCCAGAGATGGTGGTCATGGAAGAGTTATCATCATCATTATTATTATAATAATAATAATTATTATCATTATTATTACTAAATGATCAAATAAAAAAATTAAATGATGAGATTCCTTTTTTTTTTTTTGAGTTATAAAGATTCTTATGGACCATAATGTCTTAAGAATTTAGGTCACTGACTGTCGTGTCTTTTTGTCAAAAAGGACGATTAGAGCATTTTTTTTTTTCTTTTTTTAAAAAAGTGTTGTCAGAAAGAAAGATTAGATTGTGACATCCAATCTAGTCAGTTTCATTTGTCCCATCTCAAAAAAAGAATCACTTTTCTTCCAAAGTGTTGCAGCCTCTGGATTCGTCGCCATAGATAAGAACTAGTTCAAGAAGAAATCGTTCACAACTAACAGATGCTGGCGTAATATGTTTTTATGACTCTTTTAATTTTTTTTTAGCTCATTTGTATAAGCATTCGTATTTAATATATATTTATATATAAATATTAAAATATTAAAAAAATATTAAATTTTTTTAAATATTTAAAAATTTAAAATATTAAATGTATATTTATATCTGATAATTAAATCTAAACTGGAGTACTCTAACTGATATGAATGATGAAAAATGGAAATATGGAGCCCTTGAAAGTAATTTTTTTTTTTTTAATTTCAGGACACAGTCAAATCGAGCCCACCAGAGAACAAATCTATGAAGAGAGCAACTGGCATTGGTGTATCAACAACCACCATATTCTATGTACTCTGCGGCCTTGTTGGATATGCAGCATTCGGAAACGATGCACCAGGGAATTTCCTTACTGGGTTCGGTTTTTACGAACCCTTTTGGTTGATTGATTTCGCCAACATCTGCATTGCCATTCATCTTATTGGTGCATACCAGGTAAAATCTCAAATCTTGGGTAAGGATCATTCAGTCGGCTCGGTAAAAATTTTAAAAATCAATTAAATTAAATTAATTTATAAAATTGATTGAACCAATTGAGAAGACTTTTAAAACAAAACTAAACGAATAGATCTTATTCTGTTCAGTTCGATCGGTTATGGATTATATTAGCGTTTGGGTTATGTGTGCGAGTTTTTTTATAATGGGTTATGAGTTTCTTCTAAGTTTAATTAAAAATAATTTTATTTATTTTTTAATGAAATATTAGTTTTTTTTATGGTTCGATTTAGAAATTTAAAATCATAAATTGATCAATTAAATACTTTTAAATCAATTTAATCAATTGATCATAACTGAAATTGAACAAAACGAAATGAACAGACCGATCCCACTCTAATCCTCGGAAAAATCTGTCTATAGCATGAAATTTAATTGGTTTCAATCCCATTGACAACATGGGTCTAAACTCTAGCATGATTCACACACACATATATATACTTACATGACCCAGGTTTTTGCCCAACCATTGTTTGGATTCGTCGAGGGCTGGTGCTGCAAACATTGGTCCGAAAACAAGTTCATTACAAGTGAACATGCAGTTGATGTTCCAATCTATGGGGTTTACTACATCAACTTCTTTAGATTAGTCTGGAGGACCACCTACGTTATTCTAACAGCCGTGGTTGCTATGATATTCCCTTTCTTCAACGATTTCTTGGGACTCATTGGAGCTGGCTCGTTTTGGCCCTTGACAGTCTATTTTCCAATCGAGATGCACATTGCTCAAACGAAAATGGCCAAGTACTCGTTCAGGTGGATGTGGTTGAAAATACTCAGCTGGGTTTGCTTAATAGTGTCGCTCATTGCTGCTGCCGGATCTGTTCAAGGATTGATTCAAAGCCTGAAGGCATATAAGCCATTTAAGATTCAGGAATGAGCCAAGCTTTTCTTCAGCTTTATTAATCTCTGAAATTATGTAAAAAATTAATGGAAACTGTAATTTGTTTCTATTTTCTTCTGTATTGCAAATAAGAACATAGAGTTTAGTTCAGTTAGTTTATTCAGTCACTCTCGTGAAGTGATATTTAATAGGTTTAAAGTTCGAACCCCAACATTTGCATCTCTTTTCCCAACTCTTGTCTTTTATGCAATTGTAAAAACTACATGTATTGTGCTGTTTTACCTACTGAAACAAAATTGTAAGATAACATTTCTGCTATTGGTGTTACCTAAACCCATACTGGTTTTCCTATATATCCACTTCTTCTAATTTACTTAAGATAGATGATCTTATTTGTGTATCTAAAGTCTCAAATAACCTTATTTCAGTTTCTAAACTTTGTGATTCCATTAAGGTATATGTAGAATTCATTTTTCTTTTTCCTTTAAATTAAGAATCTTCACTTGAGGAACCACTTGCCAAAGGCTTGAATAAAAATGAAGTCTATGAATTTGAAGATGTTGGGCCATTAATCAAACCATCTACCGTAGCCATGCTTGGTCTCAAAACTGATTCTTCTACTTGGCATCAACTCATTAGAGTTTGGGGCTAGCTAGGATTTCTTCAGTTGATTATTACAGCTTTTATGGCTCTTCTGTGGATCATTTTACTATAAATATATGGTTTTATCCTATTAAAATAAATCTGATGTATTTTTCTCTCAAGTTCAAAGCTTTATTAAAACTCGTTTTCTTAAATGAACCGAGAACTAAAAATCTAGCTAATTTGACCTTCAATCAAATTTTTTCTGACGTTAAATTTTGCAAATCTCCTAGCTTTGATAGTGGCTTGTTCCTTAATATATGGGCAATTTCCTCATTATTATTAAACAATTAAACTTTGCTTCTCCAAAAAGTGAAATAAAGTTGAATAGCAGCAATACTGTGAAAATTTTTTTTTCTTTGGACAGATTAAGCTTACGATCTAAAATCTTGCAGTGGAGTGCAGGAAGACCAAACTATAGACCCATTGGGCGATAATGGGCTGATATCGATATGATTTGCGCCCCTCGAGAGTTGGAGATGTCACCTGGCTTGTGGCACAACTATATATCTAACTATAGTGGTTAAAGAAGTAGCAGCAAAGCAATACTCATCACTAAAATCCCCCAACAAAAAATGCTCCAATTGATCAGCTCTTTTCATAACACTTTCAGTGTTTTGTCTCCAATGGAGGGAGTCTTCGAGTAATGGCATTTTGAAGTACTAGCATCCGTGTATGGGTTATTGGCAAGTACTAGAGGAGGTAAAACAATTCGGAGTTGGACGGGTTAGAGTTTCAATTCTCATATGAGTTTTTGGATTCAAATTGATTTTGATTTAGGGATTAATGCAGGTTCTTTTTGTTTTCTCTACGGCAAAACATAACTCGATTCAAATTAACTTAATCAAAGGAATTTGGTTAGATCAATTCAATTAAGTCAGTTTAACGGTTATTTTAATTTTTTTATATTAATTTAATTGATTAATTCGATCCGTTATTAGTCATTAAAATTATTAATTAAACTGATTAAATTAACTGAATTTTTTTAATATTTAAATATACTAATAAAATAAATTCATATCCAAAATCAATATTTAAACCACTAGCATAAAACCCAATAGCTAATGTTCTAACCCACTACCTCTTCCCAACAACCCACACCCACCCGCACAAAACTTTAAAAAGTCACTTAAAAAAATTAAAACTTTAAAAATTAAAGCCGATTAATCGATACTCTACTTTGCTCAGTGCTCACATTGCTGCCTCTTCCTCCAAAGTCCAAACCCTAAGCTACTCAGCTTGATAGATAAGCATCTAAACCCTAAACTGCTCTCCTATCGAGATGATATCGAGATGATAATGAGGTTTTGTTCTGTTTTGGTGCGTTAATTAACTCCTCGCTTTCCATCAACACCCCCAAGCTGTTATTTTCGACTATTATTAGCTCATTTGCTTATTCCTAACTCAACAGTGATTGAAATTCATCTTAAATTATGTTGTTGGTGGTTTGGCAGATCATGGAAAGAAGATAGAAAGGAACAACAATAAATCTTTAGACCATGTTGTTACCTTAAGCCCCTTTTGACTGAACTAATCGATTAAAACGATTGAAATTTGATCGTTCGATTATTTCGATTATCATCATTAAATTCAATTAGTTCTCATAAAAAAATTAGTTAATTTCATTTTTGAATTTTTTTGATCAAACTAACTAAATCAATCGACTGCACAACCCTTATTTTCTTAATAATAAGATTAATATTAATATTAATATTGTGATGATTGTTAAGTACGTTTAAAGCTCTTGTTATATATGGCAAGAGAATTTTAGAAAAAAGGGAAGTTTGCTTAAGAAGGTAAATAATAATGTTGATAAATTCAAAGTTTAATTCAATTAGTTTATATAGTTACTTTTTAAATGTAACATTTAACAAATTTGTAAATAATTATATGGTATATTGGTAAACTGTTAGACTCATAGTTCCAGTAACTAGGGATTAAACCCTGGCAATCTTAATTATTAAAAAAATATTTAATAAATTTAAAATTTAAAATCCATAATTTTTTCTTCAATATTAAGTTACCCTTCCTTATAAAAATTTAATAATGATTGATAACTAGTTTTATCACACGATACCTTTTCAACAATATCGTTCAATCGTATCCTACAAAAATTCAGAAGTAAATTTCTTATCAATTATATGAATGTGAAGATTTTCAATAGTGTCTTTCTTCAATGTTAAGTTACACATCTTCAATAAAAATTGACAATGATTGATATGCAGCTTTCTCACAACACAACTTTTCAACTATATCTTCCAAACTTATCCTACAAAAATTTGGAAAGAAATTTCGTATTAATTATATCAATCTCAAGGTTTTCAATAGTATCTTTCTTCAATATTAAGTTAAACCTCCTTTATAAAAAATTAATAATGATTGGTAAGTTGCTTTGTCACACCATACTTTTTCGATAGTATCTTCTAGTCGTATCCAACAAAAATTCGCAAGGAAATTTCATATCAATTATATCAACGTCAAGGTTTTAAGTACCCAAATTTTTAAGTCAAAACAAATACAAGAGTTGCTTTTTTTTTTTTTAAAAAAAAAAAAAAGGCTGAACTTGATTTTTTCCATCCATCCACATAAAATTTCCAACCTAATCCACTGGTTTATATTTTAATATTTTTTTTAGAGACAATACTTAACTTATATCCAGTTTTGTTTTCACTTACACAATGACATATTTAACTTTTCTCACCTGTAGCTTTCTTTAGTGAATTTGTTGATGTCTTGATGTCGAAGTAGTTGCCTTGGTGGTCTGATGTCTTGTAGAAAAGGAAAATGATTGATCTTAGTTATGTTCTCCAATACTTAAATCAATTTTTGAAGAAAGAAGACAGAGAGAGGTTAGAGTGTGCACCATTGATCGGTCCTAATGAAGATTATTTATATCTATTTAGATGACTCGAGAGGTGTCATGTTTAGTCCATTGTCTAAGATTTGATGCTTAACTATATGAGCAGTTTCAGTATAGTAGTTACAGTAGTTGGCATCTCATGTGGCCTTTAAAATGACAAGCGACTTGACCTCAAAGAGATTAAGAGGCATCCACGTATCCTTGACATTAGCTTAAACAGTTGACTTGCTAGATTACGCCATGAACTTTAAGCCTAATGGAATTTTCTTAAGATCACGAGGAAAAAACTTAAAAAAAAAAATCAATAAACAGGAACAAAATTGATGATAAACTTAAGATTTAATTAAATTGATTTTATACGTCACAATTTTCAAAGTTTTAGCTCGATTTTCCATTAAAACTATTTGCTCTTTTTGGTGCAAAATTATTGTGTTTTTCCTAAAACTATTGAGCATTCTATAAATCCAAACTTTTATTTATATATATAGAAGGAATATTTCAAGGGAAGTTTATCATGTCTAATATCTTAGTATGCAGTTTGACTAACCAATAACTAATCAAAAAGACCAAATCTATTGCATTGTGAATAAGTGCTGCTCCAAAATAATAAAAAAAAAAATGCATATATGTGGAGCATATGAAAGCTTGGTATACCAATTTAACCCAATAAAAAAATGAAAAAAAAGAAAAAAAAAACCACAAAGTAGATAAACCATGTGGCTAAGGCCAAGATAAGATACTCCTCCATCTATATTTACACAAAAAATATGATATATATATATATATATATAATTATTTATTGTTTTAGATTTTACAAATGAAATTATTATAATGAGTATATTAAAAAAAAATTTTAAAAGAAAAATTTAACGATTTCTTAATTTACTTGTGAAATTAAAAATCTTATCAGTGATATTTAAAAAAAATACTCGCAAAAACGCGAACATATATATATATATATATGTATTTGTAGAGGTTTATTATGCAATGCTTATCCAATTGGCAATTGATACATGAGTGGGAAGATGTATTTTTCATGTATTAATCTTTTCCAAGCCTAACAAAAAAAAAAAAAAGTTAGATCACTCTTCATTGAATTCATTTATACAAATATACTTGTTGATTTTATTTTTTTAGTATTATTAATGTAATAATTCTTGGTTGTTAAATGGCATTGATTCACTCCCACCATGGTTAATTAGTGAGGTTTTTTTTTATTTAATTTTTTAAATTTATTCTTTAATCCCTTGATTCCTTATTTATTTAATTTACATAAAAAATCACTACACTCTTAAATCTTTTCAAATTCGTCCTTATCACAAATCTATTCACCATGTCATCAAAATCATAGAGTTTGCAACAATAATTTCTTTTTTTTTTTTTTCAACTTGTTTAATTAGTGCTTGCATTTTAATAGTCAAATATCCAATCCCTTTCTTTCCCCAACTCATTGAACAATTTATTCCTAAATTATTGTTAATGATTGACATCAATGTTCCAATTCCACCTTTTTCACTTGATCTGAAATAAACCAACCAACAATCCGACACCTCATAATCCACTATCCCTTTGATATATAAATAAAATTAAAAAAAAAAAACTGCTTTAAAATTATTATTATATATATTAATAATATTTATAAAAGAAAAATTGCTTAGCAACATCCTATTTATAATTTTATAAAAAAGAAAATATAATTAAAGCATTATTTGTCTTTAAATTCAATAAAATTAATGTATTAAATGTAAAAAAAAAAAATCTATAATGATAATTTAATAATCTCTAAACTTATTAAATATTCAGTAATTAATATCTAAGATATCAATAAATTGAATCTTAGTTATAAAAGTTTTTAGGAACTTTTTAAAATTACTATATATAATTCATTGAAATATTGAATAAAATTATTAATTTTTGTATTTAAAATTATTTTTACTATAAATAATATATTAATTAATTTAGAAAATGTCTTAAGAGCGCTTGTTAGTAAAAACTTACTTAAAAATACAATTTTGCTGATGCTTGCTCCAAAGAGTACTTTTTTAAAGTGGTTATATATAATAATATTTTTCACGTATATATCGAAAATAATGAGTAAAATTATTATTTTTTACATTTAATATAATAATATTATTATTATAATAAATAACATATTAACTAATCTTAAAAGAGTTACTTAAGAATACTTATTAATAGAAAGTTAAAGACCCATATAAATAATAAATTAACTTAAGCGAGCACAAATTGACTGTTGAGGCTCATGCTACTCGTTTTGGATTAAGCTTGTTTATGATTTTTTTTTTATTTTGACTAATTCAAATTATTATTCAATCAATAAAAAATATTTTTATTTAAATTTAATTATAAAAATATATTGATATTAATATAAAAATAATATTTTAATATTTTTTAAAATAATAAAATAGGTTTATGAGCTTGTGTCGAGTCCAACCCAAGTTGGGCTTTAGTAAAAGAATTGACAAAATTCGAGCCACGACTCGACTAATAAACACTCTTTAGCACAAATCAACCGAACTGAACCTATTTGGTCCATCTGATTTGGTAAGGGTTGATTTTGTAAATCAATTTAAATAAATTTACTTGATTAATTTATGTCATTTATTTTTCAAACTAAACCGACTAAAAAAATTGATATCTAATTACAAATAAATAAATTATATATTTTCATTTATATTAATCATACTCAAACCTGTAATTATATTACCTATATTCAATTCAATTCTCTTACCCAATTCATAATTGGTATAACCAACCAAATAGAATAATTTCGATTTGAATTGAATATTTACATAAAATACGATCAATTCTCTATATTCAATCGATTTTTGTAATATTGAAAATTTTAAAATCGAATGCTTTATATTGACCAATGTTAAGTTAAATCATGCTTTGCAATTTGGTTATTAATATCAAATCAAATGAAGGACGTCCAAAAACCGAGCCAAAAAGCATGCGAATGCGAATCATCTAATTCCACACTCAAAACGCCTATGTATACACGCGTTTTCGTTCAACGAACGCAACCCCAAAAGCTCCTTTTTTTTTTGTTGTACCCTGATTTTATCCGATACGAGGCTGAAGGAAGAGTGTTTTTCTATAACGACGACGAAGGAGAAGATAAACGCAAAAACGATGTCGGAGTATTCCATCGCAGCTTTACAACAACAACAACAGAAAAACGATGTTGTTGTCGGTTACGCCCTTACTTCTAAGAAAGTTAAGAGCTTTTTACAACCAAAGCTCGAAGGTTTAGCCAGGTGAATCTTGGGTTTTTTTTTTTTTTTTTCACTCTTTAAAAGGCTTTCCTGGAGTTTTCTTTTGGGTTATGATTTTTGGGCACATTTATATCTGGTTGATTGTTTTGGTTTTTGTGGAAAATGAAGTAATTTATGTGAGTTACATTACATCAAACGCTTTAACTTCAAAAAGTCTTTTTTTTTTTTTTATGATACTATCTCTTACTATGGGAATTATAATATGTCATTTTCAGTTTTCCTTATTTGGAATCAATGCGTGAAGATATTTAGTATATTGGATTTGCTACTACCATTATAAGCTGAACCTTGAACTGCCTCCATGGCTCTAAAGAATTTTTTTTTCTTTTCGTTTTGATTCAGTGCCTGTAACATGATCCTCTGCTAATGCTAAAACATGGGTTCTTTTCTCTTCTGTTTTTTAATTAAGGGATGTGGTCGTTTTTAACCTTGGTCTGAGAAAAGCTTGAATTTTGCTTAAGAATTTATTGCTGTTGAAGTGTTCCTTTTTTTTTTCTTTTCTTTTGTGTGAGACACTGTGTAAAATATTGGAAATGGTGCAGGAAGAAGGGGATACTTTTTGTTGAGATTGATCAAAACAAACCTCTTTCGGATCAAGGTCCGTTTGATATTGTACTGCACAAGGTTAGTAAATATTTCTTGACATATATTTAACTGTCTTTCTTTGCTTTCTCTTACTTAATATGACCCATATTTTATTTTTGATGCAGTTGACTGGAAAAGAGTGGCAACAGATTCTTGAGGTTGGTCCAAATTCTGGATCCTATAATTTCTGTTCTCTTTCGAGAATGATGGATGTCTTGGAATGATCGAGTATGAACTGTGAAGTCACTTTTATTTGATATATATACGCAATCCTTTTCATGTGTTTTTACATATGAGGAAACAAATAATCCAGTGACTGGTGCCAGGCAACTGTTTTCTGTTTAAATCTCATGATTGGTTGATATAATTTGCAGAATGCTTGCACTTTACTTCCTCATGAAATCTGATTTGGTAGTTGAAGTCAAGGCCTTAAGCTTCCAGCAAGTGAGGATATTTCTACTTCCATGGTCATCTAGCTGATTTTTCAGGTTTTCCTTAGTAAGTGTAGGATCTGGTGTACCTCTAGTATTTGCTATATCATGCTTGGGACTAGATTTTACAACTGCCTCCCTCATTTACTCTGTTTTTTTACTGCTTCCAGAAGTCATTGGCAAAAGTATTCTAATTCTATTTTGAGTCATTTCTTTGGCGTTTAAGTGTAGATATTGGTAGTAACTCTAGCACTTGACTAACCCACTCATGTTAAATAAGTTCGTTTGATGCAATATCTTTTCACTGTCTGCTTTTAGTTGTTGTAAACTTTTGCAGGGTGAGCTTGTTTTGATGTTGATTTTCAAATGGCTTCATGAGTTTTATGCTGCTTAATCTTAAGAGAGTTTCTCAATTTTTTTTTTTTTTGGGTATTGGTGTTCTATCTAATTATTTAACAGGGTCCTACCTGACCTGTTGCTTTGCTTTCATAAAATTTCTTGTAATAAGCTATTTTCAAGTTTCAGTAGTTCATTGTCGGCGTGAATTTAGGTGCCTGCCTGAGCTGTTTTCAAGTTCCAATAGTTTCAGTGTAGGCATGAATTTAGGTGGATGGCATTCATATGTTGTGATCAGAAGATGATTTGTTAATAAAAGTGCGAATGGAAAAAAAATAGAAATCTGCCTTTTGATTTTGTATGAATGCCTGAGTGGATGATATATGTAATATGTGAGCCTGGAATTCTGGGTGTCTCTTTTAAAACCTTTTCTTCCAGAAAGAAAGAACGTTATATATATATATATGGTGAAAGTGAAACAAGGACCTTTAGGTGTTTGGTTTTGGACAGCGCTGGGCTTTAGGTATATTAAAAGTTAATTTTAAAAAAGTTTCTGTCTTAGGGGCTATTCGTTTGCTAATACACAGTTGTGTTGAGTCCAATCCATCTTACATTCTCTAACCTATAACTGCAGGAATATGGACAAAAACATCCAGAAGTTCCAGTTCTTGATCCTCCTGATGCTATACAACATTTACACAATCGCCAATCAATGCTACAATGTGTTGCAGATATGAATTTATCTGAATCCTATGGTAATTTGTGCTATTCTTTTGTTGACATTAGAACCCAGCAGCAATAGGATTCTTCCTCTCTTACCGGCAACCTTTTGGATTTTGATGACAGGTTTCAAAATGAACCCACTTGCTGATCAGAATCAATGTTGATGTTTTATCATGCAGGAAAAGTTGATGTTCCCAGGCAATTGGTTGTCAAAAGAGACGCATCATCCATTCCTGATTGTGTAGCCAAAGCCGGGTTGATACTGCCCCTTGGTATGCACGGTTTGTCATGTGTTGTTTTAATATTTTGTAGCATTCTATAGGGTCCATTTAAGCTATACATAGTCTTCTTTTAGTTCGTGCATTGGTTTAGTAATCTGTTTCATGTTGTCTGAATGTTACCTCTGAGGTTAGCATGGGACTGTCACTCGACTTGAATCATAAAAAGTATAGCTATGTTGTCTAGATCATGCTCCCAAGTCATGTGTTTTTTTTTTAAGGTTTTCACTTTTTTTCCCTTGGTGTGCTCCTATTTTTCATGGCAATTCTTTCTTACCGAGCTTGCATGTTCCCAACTGTTTCAGTTGCGAAGCCATTGGTTGCTGATGGAAGTGCAAAGTCACATGAATTATCTCTTGCTTATGATCAATACTCTCTCCATAAACTTGAACCTCCACTTGTTCTTCAGGAGTTTGTTAACCATGGTATGCGACCGCAATTTTTGTAGAGACTTAATAACTACATGGTTTCTGCCTAACTGCTTTACTGCTTTTCTTTAATGTCTGTAGGAGGTGTTCTCTTTAAGGTTTATATTGTTGGAGAAGCCATAAAAGTGGTCAGGCGTTTCTCTTTACCTAATGTAACTAAAAGAGAGCTCTCAAAAATTGCTGGTGTTTTCCGGTTTCCACGGGTTTCTTGTGCTGCAGCTTCTGCAGATGATGCAGATTTGGACCCTAGTGTGGCTGGTATTTTGTACTGTCTCAGAATACGCTTTCTCCTTTGCTACTTTTGTAATTCTTCTTGTACGTTTGTGAACATGAATGTTTGATCATGTGGTTGTATTTGGAATTTGTTTGAAGACATTTTTATGGTCGACTCAGAAAGGTCGAACCTCAGTTTATTGTGATTTTTTGGTTAATTTCATACATCATGTGGGTTATGTAAGCAAAAGGGGCTTCTTTGAACTGTTTTGAAGTGCGAAAGGTTGTCTTAAGCCATGCCTTTAGCATCCTTGTATCCCCTATAACATATGTTTTTCCTTCCATTGCAGAGCTTCCTCCTCGCCCTTTACTTGAAAGACTAGCCAAAGAACTTCGTCGAAGTCTGGTAGTTTTTCAAAATTCAACTTTTAGTTTTCTGGTCTGTGCATATTACTGATCTCTGAAGAATTTTAGTTATATGTAGGGTCTTCAGTTATTTAACCTAGACATTATCCGGGAGCATGGAACCAGGGATCATTTTTATGTCATTGACATCAACTACTTTCCTGGCAAGTGATATTTCTATTCTATAAGAATCGTGGTGCCAGTTTTGGACCCGGTTTAAAGTTATTTTATTCTTTACTCAAAGAACCTTGCAAAAATGCTTACTTGCTTTGCAGTTGTTTGTGAAAATATTGCAGGGTATGGGAAAATGCCCGGGTATGAACATATATTTACGGACTTCATCTTGAGCCTTGTGCGGAGTCGATAAAAGAAAAAGATCATGCTCGTAACTTTCTGAAAACCTTCAGGAATCAAGATGTTCAGAAGATGGCATGCTGTTCCAAACCCCAAAGCATCAGATGGTCTCAATAATCATCTGCAAGATGATGGTGACGACCCATGCTTGTTTCGTTACCTTGTATAGCATCATGTAATTCCATCTAGCTGCTGGAGGACAGTGCAGTTGAAAGCACAGATGATCCCAAACTCTGAATTCTGTAAATACATTCGGCTGGTATGTTTGTCCCTACTAAATAATTTTTACGATGTAAACGTTTCTCTGGAAATCAACTTGTGGTTCTTGATTCTTTCGTTCTACTTTGTAATTACCCTTTTCCCGTTACATGTAACATGGTGATAAGAGAGAACTTGGTGCAATCAGATTTCTTAATACCTATGTTGCTCCGACTTTTTAGTTTTTTTGGGAGCACCCATGTCTGACACTAGAGTCTAACGTATATTTGGATAGGAGTATTTGGTTATGACTTTCTTAGGATTCTCCAAATACTTGGAAAACTTAAAGAAAAAAAAAAAACTTGAATATACCTGTGTCAGACACATACTTGTATCCAACAATCATACCTCAGTTCAAATAACATAGCTTAATACACGTTTTTTTCCTAGCAACATCTTTTGTCTTGTATTGAGTAGAGTTGATTAGAAGAAAGGATGAAGGGTCCTTGTCTTCTGAACTTAAAAACATAAGTAAATCAAAGGGAATTTTTTGTCCCAACCCTCATGACATCATCTGTTTCTGTAATTTTTAGTTCTTCAAACATCATGGCTGTGAAATGCTAAGGATTCTTTGAAAATTACCCATCAACATAGCACAACTGTGTGTTGGATGATTCAATACCATACTATATTTGTTAGAAGACCATAATTACTGCCTAGACTTTAGGAGAATGAGCTGTAGATAAGTATTAGCTGTAGAAGATATGCAGTAGCTGTAAATTATGTGTAAATCCCTAAAATCATGGGAGGTAGTTATCTATTCTTTAAATTAGCAGATTTTTTTTTTTCTTTTTTTTTTTTTTGGGAGCCAACAAAAACCCTCGAAACTCAACAATATCCTACACCATTTAAATTAAATGGCATACCACATAGCACAAAATACTGTCTTTAATCAAAGAAAATAAATCCATAAAATGACAAATTTCTATCTCTGCTTACTTAGTACCTCATAAATGTCAAATTTGAAACACCCCCAACAAAATGCAGTTCTCAGGTAAAAAGAAAAAAAGGACCAGAAAGATGATGTCACGAACAACTGAAAAAGACATTATCTATGCCTCTGTAACTGGGAACTCAAACACAACATCTTTTCCGGCAAGCTTCCGATAAACTGCAGAAAAGGTCTCCAGCTTATACTCGGTGTTGTTTCGTTCCTTGGGGTCCAAAAAGACCTGCACAAGAAGGGTGGCAAAAAAATGAATGACCGTTAGTCTTCAACATATCGATAATCTATGAAACATGACAACAATCATAATTAATAAGAACAATTGAACCCCAATATATATATATATATAAAATAAATTTCTCAAGATTGCAATTCTTTTACTCATCACTTGAGACTTTCTGGTTGACATTTGGTAGCCTACTAATTATATGACAGCAGTTTGTACCTTCATTATCTTAGATCCATCAATTCTATATCTAATGCGCTTCCCAACAATCTCAGCAGGTAAGACAATATCTTCTAGCATTGCCTCATGTACAGCAGTCAATGTGCGGCTGCGTGGCCTCTGAACAGCAGAACCTTTCTTTGGAGGCCTCAATATTCTCCGGGTGGCAATAAGTATCACGTCCTATCATATATGCATAAACTGAGTTAAAACTTAAAACCACAAACATGTGTGTATCAATCAAACCACTTAATAATCATCATTATTTAAGTACAAAATTGAAATTTAAGTAAAACAGCATAGTCAGATCAAGCAAAAGAATTCAAGAAGACATATCAATTTATGACGTAAAACATGATTAATTCTCTAGATTCTTGCTGAACTGCAATGTATCAGTCTGGAAAGACCAATTCCACTGATGATAGCATAATATGCAAAGCATTCAAATTAAAATTGTCAATGAATTTTGTAAAACAAATTGTAAGCTAAAAGACATAATCCAAATTTCGTTCAAACTGCCCTCCCAGTAATTGTTTCAATATAGAGAAAGAACATTCTTTGAAGGAGAATTTGTCACCTTGCCACTGAACTTCTTTTCAAGTTCCCTCACAAGCTTAACGTGAATCTTGCGAAATGCTTTCCTCAATCTGTAGGGGACATGGATAACAACAGCTTTCCGGCTCCCAGAAACATCAATTTGG
>JBBYHK010481705.1:0-17719 GCA_038382065.1 Adansonia grandidieri | reverse complement strand
TGGACCAAATGTATCGATACATTATGCAATGTATCGATACATACAGGCCATTTTCATGGTCTGGGCATTTTTGACTCCTCCACCATTAATCCAAAACTCGATTTTAACTCGTTTCTTTGCATAAGAAAAGATTAAAACACATATCAGATTATAAATTTAGACTTTTGAATTAATCATAAAATCTTTTTGAAGTCTAAATTGATCAAAAAAGGGTCAACATCACATGATCACCCTACTCTTTAGCTTATTAACCACTATCACCATCCACCACCCTATTTGCTGGAAAAGCATTTTAGCATTTAATCCAGCCACCTTATGCACATTACATTGGCAGCAAGTTGCTTCCTACAGCCACCCTATAGCCACCATGATGACATCACCTTGTCCCCTTTGAGAAATGGCCAAAAACACCTCTAATTTGCCTACAAAAGGCTAGTATAAATGGACCACTTCTATCTCAGCAGAAGAAGGTTAGATTCTAGCTCATTTACACTTCCAAAAACACATTCATACACCAAGAAAACCAAATCTCGTAGCTCTTCACCCACCACCCAAAAACAACCCTAGAATGCTTACTTTCAACCACTACACATTCCAAAAATCACCTTCATCCATACCAGAACCAAAACCTCATTATTTCTCTCTTTTTCTTACTTGTAACAATAAGGAAGAGAGCAAAATTCAAGCCATCTCTACTGCTCCAACTGTTTGGCTAAAAATTAAAGTTTTGTTGGTATAGCTTATCACTTTATCATTCTCATTTTTTGTTTTTTAGCACCTTCATCATTATAGTGAGCTCTCCATGTTTCTATCACCCTTTTGGGATTATCATGCATTATTATGGCTGTTGGTTGTGGTAGTTTAAGATTCAGATGCCTTAATGCCCTTTTGATGTGCAAAATGCCTCATTTCATCCTCATTGGTTTGATATCTCTTGCTCATGCATTTTTTGCCATGTTCATGCATCTTGTTATCATTAATCCATGCATGAATCATTAGCCTAACTCATTTCAAGCACATTTACACATCAACTTGCATGAATCATTATCATTTTCAGCATCCATAATATTTCCTTGCCAAAGTGCATAACACCTTCTTTGTTTAGGCCATTAGTAAAATTAGCATCCCCATTCATGTTATGTGCCATCCCCTTGTATGTTTGTCATCTTCTCCTTGTCAAAATGCATGTTTGATGGCTAATAGAAACTAATTTTCGAAACCCCCTAAGCCAAGCATGTTAACCTCAACCAATGAGGATTAACATGGACTTAGCATTTTCCTTAGATCTAGCAAAATATCTTAGGGAAAATTGAGTTTTCCAGATCTGGAATCTTGGTTAAATAAGCTCAAATCTTCTGATTTTGAAATGAAAATGGTTTTACAATTATTCCATAAATGTTTGTGCCTTTTTCTTGAGTCAAAATGTTGAGTGGTATGATCAACGGACTGTTTCATCATCCCAAACTACTCTGGGGCTGTGCAGATGAGTTCGTGATGCTCATGCCACTCTTTCCCTTTAGTCGTAGACATTCGAACATCAATGACTTGAGTTTGGGCTTGTAGACATAAAGAAATGAGAGATATCCCCTACTTTTCTTTGTCCCCTGCTGGCAGCACAACTGTTGCAAATTGAAAAATCACTTTAAAATCCTAAACGATTTTTCATGAATTTTCTGATTTTTTTTATCAAAGCATGTCGAATTACCTTTAAAACGATGTCTTATTCACCCTTGGATCAGTCCGGATGAGAAAGTTATGATTTTTTAAATCTAAACTGTCCAGATCCTCTGGAATCCAAATATGTATTTTGATTGGGCCATTTGGGCCCACTAAATGATTTTTTCAAATTTTTCAAACATTTTTCCTAAAAAGTTCATGAAATTCCCTTTCTGGAAAGGTATTATTTGCAATTTTCTGATACCAACTAAGTCCAAAATGATTTTTCAGAGTTTGACACACCTTGTTCCTCATATGCTCTGCCAGCAGCAAAATTGATCCGAATTTAAAAATTTATTCCCTTAGAAAGCGACTTTTTGGGATAGTGGGAATATTTTTAGGATGACCCTCGTCAAGTCACCTTTCTAACGGTGTCTTGTCCACCTTCTAAATCCTTCTAATCAATTTAGAATAAATTTTGGAAGTAGGATAATGCGATGTTGTACCTTATTTTCGGTCATGGTTAAAATTGAGTTGGTTTCCCGAATTTCATCTCGAGACATTTGAATGTCTCCGTATCACCCCGATCAAACTCAAGAACATACTTTAACATTCCACAAGCTCATATCAAGGCATAAACATATTTTACATCTTTACCATCCTCATTCACAATAAATCTTTTTGCCCAACTTCATTGAATGCTCACCCATTTTCTAAATCATGAAGTTTTGTCATCCACGGGGATACTCCAACCCTGCCTTTCTGAAGGGACACTCCAACCTCGTTATTCAAAATTGTCAAAATAAAAATCTTCCTTTGTCAAAATTATTTGTCATCCACAGGGATACTCCAACCCTGTTTTTCCGAAAGGATACTCCAACCTTGTCTTTCAACTACAATTAATTTTTTTCTCCTTCTCGGACTTCCATGAATATGTCGAACAAACCTTGTTTAATCAAGTAACCCAGATGCATCTAAAAAATTATCGATTTGGTTATTCCTAGATAATCGATGCCAATAGCGAAATAAATTCCAATAGTCAACCTAGTTATTATTGCATTGAATGATCCATGTTAGGTTATTTCATTTATTGTCTTACTAACATGATTTCTTTGTGATAATTATTTGCATTCATGTTTTCAAAATGTTTCCAAATAAAATTAAAGGTAATGTTCAGCATAGGTATCTCTCCAGTGCCCAAAGTGGAATATTCCATTTTCAATATAAAATCCAGAGGTCATTTTTATTGAAAATCTCTATATTCCCCATCTCTCTGGGGCGTATATGAGATTAAATCTTTTTCATCAAAACCTAGATCATTTACATAAGATTCATGCATTCGAAGAGGGTTATGTCGAAATAGCGACAAGTTAAGATCAAAAGAATCGAAATCGAGATAAGACATAGCTAGTAAAGTATCGATTTGGGGGTTGCGAAAAGGTTCGTACCTCATCGCACGTAACCAACTCTCAAACCCAAACGGCGAATCTTTGCATTATGTAGACCACGGGATCGATGTTTTGAGTTTCGTAACTCAAAACATAGGTTTCAATAGGCATCCGATCATGCTTAGCCCGAAATGATCGATGGTGACTCCAAGCGTTGGCCATTTAGTGATGGTCACATGAGACTAATAAGATGAGTGATTCGTCCTATGGTCCCCCTCACTGTATCATAAGTCGAGAATCTATACTTTCTCGTTCTCATCACAACGCCAAAGAATAGTCTCAGCTAAGAAGGCATTTCCAAGTCAGGAAAATATTTTAAGTTGTATGCACCCATAGATCTGCGAGGATCCACCACGGGGTATGTTGCGACAGCTTGGCGACTCCACTTGGGAAGACTATAGAGAGTTAGGCCAATAACTAGCCATGTCTTCTTAGGTTCCCGATTCTTTCGATCTTCGGTCATTATTTAACCATGACCCTTTTGTCATTTTGTCATCTAATCTTTTGTTTGACATGATTTTCAAGGTTGTCTTATTTTTTGAATAATCGTTAGCTTAATAAAAATGGTAATACGGAAGTAAAGAAAAAGGTATGCTTATTTCCCCGTCACACACTACGTACTTGCATGTGCATTAGTGTCCCGCCAAACTCCATGGCTTGATTATAACCTAATCATTAGGCGGAAGTGAGCTATCCACCTTCGTGAGTAACCCTTCACATAGGCATGGCAATAACTTCCTAGATGTAAATTACCTATGCCTCTCGTGAGTAACCCTCCGTATTTGCATAGGGAAATACATCCAACGGATTGAACCCATTCCACCAAACCTATGATGGGTTTAGGATTAAAGTCCCTCGACTGTCCTTATCGGATGGAAGAGCAATTTGGATACCTGTTTAGGTGTCAACTTAAACCTCATATAGTGAGCCTTACGACCTAAACCATGTCAAACCATATCGGAACGCTGCTAGAATACCCTAAGAATAGGGTCACTCGGGGAAACATTCCTAACCTTTACTCCTAATTACCATAATTATGTAGGTGACAATGAGAATATAATTGTCACCTGCATCTGTATTTTTATCATTTATCGAGACATGCCATTGTGCTGCCCGAACGACGGCTAACCTTTGTATAAATAAGTGACGGTGAACAAAAAACATCGTTCACAATGTCTTATACTGTAAACCGTTATGCTATCCGAGTCATGGCTTAACGCGCCTCCGCACTAGTGGTGATGAATGAATATTGCTACTGGTCTTTTTTTTTACAAAATAAAATATAGCATCACCTCACGAAGGGTAGATTGCAACTTGGCATGTTGAAATACTGCCCGTCTTTCGTCTCGGCACCTTGGCTGAGACGTTTGTTTTTTTTTCTTCTCTTCTGATGTTTTTAAATTTTTATTACATTTATCTCCTATATGTTTCACTAACTCATTTTCTCTTTGTTTGTGTTTTGGTGGATGCATCATTTCATCATAACCATCATGTGCCCATCTTTCATCTCGGCACCTTGGCTGAGACGTTTATTTTTTTTCTTCTCTTTTGATGTTCTTAAATTTTTATTACATTTGTCTCCTATATGTTTCACTAACTTATTTTCTCTTTGTTTGTGTTTTGGTGCATGCATCATTTCATCATAACCATCATGACAATCATCATTTTGGGACAATTGTTTTGGTTCGGTGTTCAGTAAGGGGCATCATTTAGGGAGCAATAGCTTTTCTCCACTATCGAGTCCTTTGAAAATGTCAGAACATGGTCAGAAGCTCACCAACGTTAGGATGGGGACATCTTAAAGTATGACTACGTCTAAAAAATGCATGAAGAGGTCAAGATCAGCTTTCGTCAGAATGGTTGTCGGGAACTGAAGCACATTTGGGACAATTGGGACAGCAACATGAAAGAAGCCTTCACTAAAAAGTATGAGGATATAGCTCTCTTACTTCGAGTTCAGTTGGATGATGGCTTGTTTCGAGCAGCGGCACAATTCTGGAATCCAGCCTATTGATGTTTCACCTTCAACCAACAAGATTTAGTCCCTACCGTTGATGAGTACATAGCCCTGCTCAACATAGAAAGGGCCAAATCAGACCGGATTTACTGCAAGGTTCTAACATCTCCCCTATTCAAGAAAAGGTTGAGGCAAATTCTTGGAGTCACAGAAGCATGGGTTGATAGTCATGTCAAAGTAAAAGGAAGTAGCAAATGCATCTCTTGGGCCAGCTTTAAAGAGGTAATCATGAATCTTTCTAATCAGAAAAAAGCTCAAGATGTCTACGCTTTGGCAATCTACGGGCTCATTATATTCCCAAAGACTTTGGGTTATGTAGAGGCGGTAGTCACATATTTCTTTTCTCGCCTATGTTGCAACATCAACCCTGTATCCACCATCATCGCCGAATCCATCCACGCCCTCAGGTTTTTTAAAAAGACAAGAACAGGAAGATTTATTGGGTGCGCCTCATTGCTCCAGATATGGCTCCTAAGTCATCTTTATGTTAAGAAAGGAAAAGTCAGGCAAAATTTCCTTTTCAAGATCAGTCTTCTTTCCACAGCATTAGAGGAAGAATATCATCAAGATAAGAAAGAAAAGCATTGGGTTGAGGAATTACAAAATGTCAAGGAGGAAGAAATCATGTGGAGAGCCCCATGGGTGTTCCCTCAGTCGATTGTGTACAGATGTGGAGACTACACTTGTGTGCCGTTCTTGGGATTAGGGGGAAATACTAGTTATGCTCCTATTTTGGTACTGCATCAGTTCCAGTGCCAGTAATTCATCCCATTCCTCGAAGACTTGGGACATGAGGATTTTAAGTACGGAAAGCCCAATTATAAAGCTAAAGTCCAGTTAGCTTTCCAAGCTTGGAAAAAGATCCATTGTATGGAAAGATATTGGACAGGAAGCCCTACCATGCCTGGATATAAAGAATGAAGACGCCGTTGTATCAATGATCCCTTGCCACCACCTAACTCTGGGGTACTGCAAATACCAATAAAAGAACCGCCTCCTAAGATCGAGCTACTTAGGAGGGAGTTTGAATAAGAAAAGGCATCCTTCGCCACAGAAATCTCTCGACTTAAGGAGGAAAAGGGCCAGCTAGAGATGGACATCTATCTTAGGAATGGTGAAATGGATCGAGTTGTTAAAGAAAGGGATCGCTTTAAAGATGACCTTGAGAGCCTAACCAAGGATTATGTGACACTTCAAAAAGCTAACAAGTCCCGATGCATTGGCAAGACATCAGTCGAATGGGAAGCGGAAGTTGCCACTCTCAATCACGAACTGAATCAGCGAAAAAAGAAAGTCAGAACTAGCAAAGAAAAGTTCATGAGGGCGCATGCTCTTACTTCCACCTACCAATGAAGGAATCAAAGACTCAAGGCCCAAATGTGAGATGCGAGAGCTACCAGGGTTGAAAATGAAGCCCTCATTCATAGAATCTAGGAGTTAGAACAGTCTCTTCAAGATCATCAATGTCATATCAGTGAACTAACAAGGGCTTTCGAGCAACGCGAATTAGATTGGCAAGCAACAATCAAACAATCACGTCTGAACTACCAAGAACAACATCAACACCTCACTCAACAAGTTTAGATGGCTCAATGAGAGGCAAATGACATGATTAAAGTAGCTCGGTTCATAAGGCGAGACATCACACCGTTGGAGATCGTGAGCAATGACTTCTGGGTTTTCTCAATCGTGTGATTACACAATGTAATCATGTTAGATACTTTCAGCTGTAATCATGTCGTAAAAGAAAACCCCCTTTTTATGACTCTATGAATGATGTTATTGACGAATATGTTCCAAGAATTAATTGTCTCTAATGCATATGCACATTTAATTTCACCATATTTTTGTAATTGCACTTGCATCAATCATTCATTATCTCAACTCATCATCGTATCACGAATGCTCATCAAAAAATACATTTAAAAAATAAGTCTAATACAGGAATTGGGCTATAAAATGCAAGGGATTCAGAGATCAATCAGGAACTCGGAACCTTACATCACGCACTGCTACAACACACGATGCCGTAAGCAAATCATGGAGAATGATCATGAAGCTCATATTGAGTACTTTAGCTAATTGTCAAGGAATCACAGGACCAAATGCTCCTTCAACAAAATGAAATGCAAACTCAGATAGCGAGACTTATGGAACTAATGAGAGCGTCTATAAGAGAAAGAGGGTAAGCCAGCACTGCTAAAACAAGGAATGATCCTCCCAATGGTGAAAGTCCCCCTGCCAATAATCCAGAACCTGCCCAAAGGGAAACTAGACAAGAACAACGGCCTGCTCCTACACCTGTCGCTCAAGCTCCACCGGTCATCTACCTTAATCGTGTTGTGACAGGTTAATTAATTCCTAATACTCAAGGGATGAATACGGGAGTCTCATCAGCAAATCCAATAACCCTTGACCATGAGGAACTGGAGAAAACAAAAGGTCAAACATCCACCATGACTGCAAAAGAAGTGAACAAATTCCAACTACTGGGAAAATGCCTCCAAGCTATCGAGGGGAGTGACAAGTTCAGAGCTCTTAACGCACAATCATTGTCTTTGGTGTCTAACCTTGTCATTCCCTTAAAGTTCAAAGTCCTAGAGTTTAAAAAGTTTAATGGAACCACTGACCCTTCTATCCATGTTTGAATGTACCTACGAAAGATGGCTAGGTATGAGAAAGATGAAAAGCTCCTCATCCATTGCTTCCAGCATAGCCTCATTGGGGCAACAGCTCGGTGATATATCGAGCTAGACAACATGAACATCCAATCGTGGGCTGATTTGGCTAAGGGCTTTTTGAATCCATACCAGCACATGTCGGATTGGGCACCGGATCGACTTTCTTTGATGAATTTCGAGAAGAAATCCACTTAAAGCTTTAGGCAATACGCCCAAAGATGGAGAGAGAAAGCAGCCCTAGTCCAGCCTCCTCTTACAAAAAAAGAGATGACAGTTACTTTCATCCACACCTTATGCACCCCTTTTTATGAGAAGCTCATAGGAAATGCCGCCAAAAAATTTGCTAACCTCATCCTCTCTAGGGAAATAATTGAGGCAGCCATTAAGAGTTGTAGAATGTCGATCGGGGAAACATCTGGATCAAGCAAAAAGCCTATGGCCAGTAAAAAGAACGAATGAGAGGCCAATGCTATAAGTTATGCTAGCTAATCTCAACCGAAATGACGTCAGACACCCAACCTTCACTACCCAAGCACACTGTATGCTCGCCCTATCACCATATCCCCTCAGCCAATTAATGCCATAACCTACAACCCGTCATTCGCAATCCCATCCAACCCACCACAAGGCTACCCTCCACAAGTCCACCAAAATACCAATCGAACAACCAATAATGCACCTGGCAATCAAGGTGCAAATCAACAAAGACAACACTTTGATCCTATCCCTATGACCTATAAAGAACTCTACCAAGCCTTGCTCTAAAATCATTTGGTGGCCCCAATCTATGTCCCATAAAAAAAGCCACCATACCCGCCATGGTACAACCCTAACGCCCACTGTGAATATCATGCTGGGGCAGCGGGTCATGACATTAAGAACTGCATATCTTTTAAATGAAACGTGCAAAATCTAATTAACTCAAAAGTCTTACAGTTTGGGATGAACCAGGGACTAAATGTTGTCGCCAATCCTCTACCAAACCACACTAAGCTAGCTGCAAACATGATCGACATTGAGAATAAACGTGAAGTAAAGGCAAGCATAGAGGATGTAAGGATGCCAATGTTCTTGGTCTGGTAAGCATTGATTCAGGGCGGATTGCTTAATACAATAGAAAAATTAGAAGACAATCCTGACAACTTCTGTGACTTCCACACGGTTATAGGTCATACCCTACAAACATGTAAGGAGTTTAGGTCTATGGTTCAAAGAATGATGAATGAAGGCCAGATAGAATTCTATCACAAGATCACACCTGCTGCTGAATCTATCAACATGATAGGAGATGAAACCATGAAGCCACCTTATGGGAGAAATTGACCCCTCATTGTTTATGTCAAGTTAAGTTTTGAGGTCAGTTCTTCGACACCTACACCAAAATTGGTTATAGAAGTACCTAAACCATTCTCGTATAAGAGCAACAAAGTTGTTCCATGGAAATACAAGAATCAAGTAGTGATGATCGAAGAACTAACTCCCTCAACTGCTGCAATGGAACTATCAGGAGTTAGTCATCTAACTCGTAGTAGTAGGTGTTACGCTTCCCTAGCTCAAGAAAAATAGAAGGTTGATGCATCTTCAAGCACCAGTACCGCTCAAATCCAAGCAAATAATTTTGAGACTGAAAAAGTCAAGGAAACAGTGAATGAAAGAGAAGCCACAGAGTTTCTCAAGTTTATTAAGCACAGTGAATACTGCATTATGGATCAGTTAAGCAAGCAACTCGCCAAAATTTTCGTGCTATCCCTGTTTCTTAATTCAGAGGTCCACCGAAATGCATTACTGAAGATGCTAAATGAAGCATATGTGCCCTCAGACGTCCCCGTGGACAAGTTGGATTGGTTGGTGAACAACATCATGGCCGATAATTACATTTCCTTCACTGATGATGAGATCCCACTTGGAGGCAGGGGCAATTATAAGGTTCTGTATATCACCACCCATTGTAAGGGACGCATTTTATATAAAGTAATTATAGACAATGGGTCAGCCCTCAATGTCATGCCTATGACTACATTAAGCAAACTCGCTGTCAATCAGTCTAACATCAAAAGTAGCCATACCATAGTTCAAGCTTTTGATGGAACATGTCGCAGAGTAATTAGAAATATCACAATCCAGCTCCAGATAGGCCCATGTACATATAAAATGGACTTTCAAGTTATGGATATTAATCCTTCTTACAACTACCTATTGGGAAGACCATGGATACACTCTACCAGAGCCATCCCGTTTTCTCTCTATCAGAAGCTCAAATTTGTGTTAGATGACAAAGTAGTCAACATCGAAGCAGAAGAAGAAATGATCGCCACTGCTTTCACTGAGGATATCTACATAAAGCCTAATGGAGATGCACCAGATTCATCATTCCAATCCTTCGAGTTTGTTAATGCGACATTTATGGGAGAAGGATTGCCAATAGTCAAACCCCATTTGTCAAAGAGTACCCACTCAGGTTTAAAAATGACTATTGGCAAAGGTTCCCATACTGAAAAAGGGCTTGGCAAAAATTTGCAAGGGATGGCCCGAGCCTTACAGGTCACCACTCAAGCCAACAAAAGAGGTTTAGGATTTAAGACCAATACGCACTCAAGAAAGCGGTAAGAAAAGAAGACTTGCAACCAAGAGATGACACAATCATTAGGTCGAGATGAGGAGTTAAAGCTGACAATGTTTCCATCACTCCATGAGATATTTCATTCAGGAGGACGAATTAATCCAAGCCAATCGAAAGAGCAAAAGGCCAAAGATGTCTTGGTCATCTTAAACAGAGCATTTAACAACCTCTATCTCCAAGATACCGAGCCATAAAATTTGTGTCCTTCCACTAGGACCTGATTTTGATGATAGGGTCATGACGGAAGCCCCTGCACTTTTCTTGTCCCTTTCATGTAATGTCAAGAAATGAAAACCTACTTGCCCTCGCCCAAGGGCAGATGGGTGTTCTATGTAAAGGGCATTTTTATCGAACATTATCAATGAAATGACTTTTGTATATATCATTCCATATTACATTTCACTTTTCAACATTGTTGTCTCCAATACTCTTTTGCCTTCATTTTTATCCAAATCCCTTAGTGGTATGTGTGCCTTTTGCAATGTTTATTTCTTTGCCCTTTCAAGTGTCCTGACTATAGTGACATGGATGTGTTTGATGGGTCTTTGAAGATCGATTTTGAGTAGTCAATTTACACTAGTGAAACCGATCATGAAAAAGATTTTGAAGAAAGCTCTGTACCATCAGATTTTTTATGATTAGTTAAGCAAGAGGAGAAACAGAACAAGCCCCATAAAAACCCAATGAAAGTAATAAATCTGGGTACACAGGAGGACCAAAATGAGGTTAAAATTGGAACCTCAATAAAGTCGACAACTAAGACCAAGCTGATAGACCTACTCTAGGAGTATCGAGATGTATTCGTTTGGTCGTATTAAGACATGCTAGGACTAGACACTGATATAGTGGTCCATAAGCTTCCCATCAAGCCTGGATGCAAACTAATTCAGCAAAAGTTAAGGAGGATGAAGCCGAAAATGCTCCTCAAAATTAAAGAGGAAGTCAAGAAGTAGTTTGATACAGGTTTTATTGGAGTAGCCAAATATCCAGAATGGGTTCCCAATATAGTCCCAGTCCCAAAGAAAGATGGCAAGGTACGAATGTGTGTTGATTATCGAGATATAAATCGAGCTAGTCCCAAGGATAACTTTTCGCTACCCCATATCGATACTTTAGTAGACAACACGGCCAAGAATTCTCTGTTTTCTTTCATGGATAGATTCTCAGGCTACAACCAGATTAAGATGGCGCCCGAAGACATGGAGAAAACAACTTTTGTAACTATATGGGGGACATTTTGCTATAATGTCATGCCCTTCAGACTCAAAAATGCTAGGGCAACCTATTAGCAGGCCATGGTAGCCCTATTCCATGACATGATGCACAAAGAAATTGAGGTTTACGTTGATGACATGATTGCCAAGTCAATGAAAGAAGATGAGCATGTCACAGACCTTCAAAAACTTTTTAAATGGCTACAAAAATTTTAACTCAAATTGAATCCAACCAAGTGTATATTCGAAGTCACTTTGGGTAAGCTTTTAGGCTTTATAGTCAGTGAAAAAGGGATCAAAGTTGACCCAGACAAAGTCAAAGTCATTTAAGATATACTACCACCTCAAACCCAAAAGGAAGTGAAAAGCTTTTTAAGGAGACTGAACTACATTGCTAGATTCATATCCCAACTCACTGATAAATGCGACCCTATCTTTCAGCTCCTTCGCAAACAAAATCCAGGATAGTGGAATGAGGCATATCGAGAAGCCTTTGATAAAGGCAAGCATTATCTATCAAGTCCACCAGTGTTGGTGCCGTCGGTGCCCAGTCAACCTTTAATCCTTTACTTAGCAGTCTTTGACAAATCTATGGGCTGTGTATTAGGGCAGCATGACGAGTCAGGAAAAAAGGAACAAGCAATCTACTATTTAAGCAAAAAGTTTACGAAATACGAGTACAATTACTCTGCAGTCGAGAAGTTTTGCTGTGCTTTAGTGTGGATAGCTAAGAGACTTAGGCAGTACATGCTGTATCACACCACGTGGTTGATTGCAAGGCTCGATCCTATCAAGTATCTATGCGAAGCCCCAACACTGTCAGGAGGGCTAGCTAGATGGCAAGTCCTACTTTCTGAATACGACATTGCCTATGTTAGTCAAAAGGCCATCAAGGGTAGTGCGATAGCTAACTTTTTGGTGAGTTGAACGGCAGCTGACTATGAACCCTTAAATTTTGACTTCCTGATGAAGATATAATGTGCATTTCTGAGAATAAAGACACCTCCAACCAAGATCAATCATGGAAGATGTATTTTGATAGAGCATCAAATGCTTTAGGACATGAAATTAGGGCAATATTGATGTCACCCAATGGGAGTAATTATCCGTTCACAGCAAGACTAAATTTTGACTGCACGAATAATATCGCAGAATATGAAGCTTGTGTCATGAGGCTTCAAGCAGCCATCTAGAGGAATATCAAGATATTACAGGTGTTCGGTGATTTGGCCTTATTCATCTACAAATTGAAGGGAGAGTGGGAAACTCGCGATGCCAAGCTATGCAGTATGGGAAGCTAATAGCAGAACTCAAGAAAGAATTTGATGATATTAGTTTTCGACACTTACCTTGAGAAGAGAACCAAATTGCTAATGCTTTGGCTACATTATTATCCATGTTTAAAGTTAACCAGGAGTTGGACATTGCTCCCATCCAGATGAGCATCTACACAACTCTGGTTCATTGTTATAGCGTCAAAAAAGAGAATGATGGCCTACCGTGGTACTATGACATCATTTGTTACATCAAGGATCAGCAATATCCCAAACAGGCAACCGAGAATGATAAAAGAACTACCAGAAGGCAGGCTATGGGATTTGTTCTTGATGGAAAAATCTTGTACAAAAGGGGCCACGATCAAGTATTGCTCAAATGCATTGATACTCCTGAAGCCAAAAAGATCTTAGAAGAAGTTCATGACGGGATTTGTAGCATGCATGCTAATGCACATCGGATGGCCAAGCAAATCATGAGAGCGGGTTATTACTGGTTGACCCTCGAAAAAGATTGCATCAATTATGCCCAAAAATACCATAAGTGTCAAATCTATGCTGACAAGATCCATGTCCCTCTAACGCCATTTCACGTCATGACAGCCCCATGGCCTTTCTCCATGTAGGGCATGGACGTGATCGGGCTAATCACCCCTAAAACTTCCAATGGGCATCATTTTATCTTAGTAGCAATCGACTATTTCACTAAGTGGTTGAAGGCTGCCTCATATGTTAATGTCACTAGATCGACTATTTGTAGGTTTATAAGCGAGACATCATCTGTAGATATAACCTCTCAAACCAAATCATCATAGACAATGCAAGCAACTTAAACAATAAAATGATGCAAGCAGTCTGCTCACATTTCAAGATCCAGCATCATAATTCTATCCCTTAACGCCCAAAGATGAATGGGGCAGTTGAGGCAGCCAACAAAAACATCAAAAGAATAGTTGAGAAAATGGTCAAGACTTATAAAGACTGGCATGAGAAGCTATTCTTTGCACTTCATGCCTATCGGACCTCAGTTTGCACTTCCACGGGTGCTACTCCATTTTCTCTTGTCTATGGGATGGAAGCTGTATTGCCTATTGAAGTCAAAATCCCTTTTCTCAGAGTCTTGATGGAAACCAAACTTGAAGAAGCCGAATGGGTCAAGAACAGATATGACCAACTCAACCTCATCAAGGAAGAACGCATGAAGGCCATCTGTCATGGTCAAATGTATTAAAGATGAATGATCAGAGCCCACGACAAAAAGATGCATCCACAACAATTTCACGCAGGTGAATTGGTATTGAAGAAGATCCTCCCAATTCACAAAGACACGCAGGGTAAATGGACCCCTAATTAGGAAGGATCGTATGTCATGAAGCAAACCTTCTCTGGAGGGGCCCTAATCTTCTTAGAAATGGACGGTAATGTCTTGCCCAACCCAGTCAACTCAGATTCTATCAAGAAATATTATACATAGAAGGCGAAAACTTGAAAAGGCATCTTTCAAAAAAAATAAACAAAAGAAAAAAAGAAAACAAACAAAAAAAGTAAAAACAAATAAAAAAAACAAACAAAAGAAAACAAAAAGGGGTTTAGATAAAAATCTGAAAAGGGCATCTAAGCAACCAACCCAACTACAGTTGAAAACCCGCAAGAGCAACTAGAGAGGATTAATTTTGATGGGGCATGAATCGAGAGCATCCGCAAGACAATACAAAGCAATCCTACAAATCTTTCGAAGATCAGCTCATGCTAGGCACATTCATTGTTTGAGAAAGATTCTGAAAAGCACCTAAAGAATATCCATGTCATGATTGTCAAAGGCATCTTTCACCCAAAGGATCATTTTCCTCGCTACCTTATCAATTCCTTGTCAAATAGTGTATTAAGTTATGTCTCTTTATGGTCATAAATAAATATTGTCTTGTTTCTTTCAACCCCTGTACAATTCACATTGTACTTGTCATTTAACTGATAATGTTTGATAATTAACTGAAATATGCATCAGGACATCTTGACATTACATCAAAAGGAAAAGAAAAGCACAGGGACCTCTGCTTACACCCCAATCATCAAGATTATGAGCTTGTCATGTCTAAACACCCATTCGGCATGACTATACACCAAACCATTTCTTGCTTTCACAAGCCTTATCTAAAGAAAAACCATTTTAGGCTAACCAAAAAAAAAAATCAACCCATGCATTCTATCAGAATCCTATCAAAACTAGAGACATCAACCTAATTAGTCGAATAGTCTCCAAATTGTTGACAATGCCTTCCATTTGTCAGGAAAATGATTGAGCCTCCCGAATCGAGAAATGCAATAGTCTAAGTTCTTGAGACTAAATTTTTGGTCATATCCTTAATAGAGCTGGGACAACCTATAATCCCTAGTAGGATGAGGAAGATTCCCGTCCATAGTCACATCAAAGACAAATCGCCATCCCTATGAGAGTTTGAATGACATACAAGGAGAACTATAGCCATGTTCTGTATTAGACTTCACATCATATAATCATGATAGTATTCCACATCATGCATTCACATTACCATCAGATATCATTTTTACAATGTCACTTTAAGCCAGGTTTGCTGAACCTCTAAGGAATTACTGGTAAGAACTCTAAGCTTCACAAACCAAGTTTCATTCAGGTAAGGTCCTTCACTTCTCACCACCTCATGTCGAAAGTGCTAATGGCAAGAAATTGTTGTCTAGAAACTATTGTCAAAAACTTCTATCAAGAACATTCGTCAGAAGCTTTGTCAAGAATTTTTGGCGTAAACTAGTGCCAAAACCTTTTTCATTAAGAAATTTTGTCATGAACTTCTAAAAACTTGTAGTAGAAGTTTTATCGAAAACTTTGACTCCACAAGTCAGTGGCACCCTTTTCAAAGCCCACATATCGGTGGCACCCTTTTCAAAGCCCACAAGTCAGTGGCACCCTTTTTAAAGCCCACAAGTTAGTGGCACCCTTTCAAAGCCCACAAGTTAGTGGCACTTTTTTAAGCCCACAAGTCAGTGGCACCCTTTTCAAAGCCCACAAGTTAGTGACACTTTTTTAAAGCCCACAAGTTAGTGGCACCCTTTTTAAGCCCACAAGTCATGGCACACTTTTCAAGCCCACAAGTTAGTGGCATCCTTTTCAAGCCCACAAGTCATGGCACCCTTTTCAAGCCCACAAGTCGTGGCACCTCTTTTAAGCCCACAAGTCAGTGGCACCCTTTTTAAAGCCCATAAGTCAGTGGCACCCCTTAAAAGCCCATAAGTTGTGGCACCCTTTCAAGCCCACAGGTCAGTGGCACCCTTTTTAAAGCCCACAAGTCAGTGGCACCCCTTAAAAGCCCATAAGTTAATGGCACCCTTTTTAAGCCCACAAGTCGTGGCACCCTTTTCAAGCCCACAAGTCATGGCACATCTTTTAAGCCTACAAGTTAGTGGCACCCTTTTTAAAGCCCATAAGTCAGTGGCACCCCTTAAAAGCCTACAAGTTAGTGGCACCCTTTTCAATCCCACAAGTCGTGGCACCCTTTTTTTAAGCTCAGAGATCAGTGGTACCCTTTTAAGCCTATAAGTTAGTGGCACCCTTTTAAAAGCCTACATGAGCCGGCGGCACCCGAGTCAAAGCCCACACGAGCTGGTGGCACCCAAGTCTCAGTCAAAGCTCGCACAAGCTGGCAGCACCCGAGTCAAAGCCCACATGAATTGGTGGCACCTAAGTCTAAGTAAAAGCCCGCATGAGCTAACAGTACCCAAGTCAAAGCCCACACGAGCTGGTGGCACCCAAGTTTAAGTCAAAGCCTGCACAAACTGGTGGCACCCACATAAAAAATCCACGTTACTCCATACCTGCTTAAGGGGGGGTCAAACCTTAAAAAACCTAACACCCTAATGTTCTAGAAGTGTCAGTCCACCCTAGACAAAATAGTGTCTATTTGTCTTTGCCCTATTCCTGATTCTCAGCAATGGTCAAAGAGGGGCAGCTATAGACACCTTATTTTGTCTAGGCTAATTTTTAGCAATCTGGAGCACGGACGTAAGAAGGGGCGATGTTGCCCGGCAAAAAAGTATTTTGAGGATGTCAAGAAGGCCTACGGATCATATCAAAGGTAAATACGAAGATGTGGCATCAAATGACGTAGTCCAAGGTATCCGGGGATAAAAGATATGAGAAAATTCATAATTTTACTTGAATGTATCGATACATGGTTCTCATGTATCGATACAATGCTCCAATGCACCAAAAATTTGAAATGTCCCCATTTGTATCGATACAACATGTAGATGTATTGATACGTAAGCCTCTGTATCGATACAGGACCTCATGTATTGATACTAGACCATGCTAGGACCAAGACATGCATTCTGTAAAGAAATGTATCGATACATATCAACATGTATGGATACAGTGGTTAATAGTATCGATACAATGGTTCATAGTATTAATACATTGATAATTGTATCGATACATCATTGTATCGATACACAAAAGGTCTTTGGACCAAATGTATCGATACATTATGCAATGTATCGATACATGCAGGCTATTTTCACGGTCGGGCATTTTTGACTCGTCCACCATTAATCCAAAACTCAATTTTAACTCATTTCTTTGCATAAAGAAAGATTAAAACACATATCAGATTACAAATTTAGACTTTTAATTAATCATAACATCTTTTTGAAGTCTAAATTGGATCAAAAAAGGGTCAACATCACATAATCACCCTACTCTTTAGCTTGTTAACCAATATCACCATCAGCCACCCTATTTGCTGGAAAAGCATTTTAGCATTTAATCCAACCACCCTA
>JBBYHK010481646.1:2735-17736 GCA_038382065.1 Adansonia grandidieri | reverse complement strand
GAATTTTTAATTAATTAACTCGTCATTTTTTATAGTGAGTTCTCAGCATTAGTAAAAATCAATATATTTTAAGAATTAATTTCAAAATTACTGCAAATAGGGAAATAAAAAAAATTACTATATTTGTATAAAAAAGCCTATTGATGAACATGTTGGGAGTTTAAAAACAAACATATTTTCTATTTATGCCACAAAATCACTCAATTCTATTAATATTTTTTTATTTATTTTACATGCATATATATTAATTTTTTTATAATTACTTTTAAAATTATTTACAATGTCTTATGATATGATACTACACTAAATTCTCAAAAATAAAATTTTAATTTATGGTACTGTCCCAAATTCGATTCAACAACAACAATAATAATAATAATAATAATAAAAAACTTCAAACGAAGGTGAAAGGGGAAGGGAAAGGGAAATGCAAAGGTGCCCAAGCTAACACAACTTCCTTTACTTCTAGGCCAAGGAAAATAATTTTAGGACAAGTGACTTACTTATGATTAACACTTCAGGTTTTTTATGCCAGAGCACTATTTATTGGGGCCAGGTCATGCCTGTGTAAATTTTGGCTTTGACTTTTAGATTTAATAACTATGTATTTATATTATATTTATGTATTTGTAAATATAATAAAAGTGTTTAAATTAAACATGATAATGTTAGACATAACATAAGCAAAAAATGAAAAAAATAAATAATATATGACATAAAAAATAATATGAACACAACACAAATATATAAATGCCTCGAAATCTATATATTATGAATTATTAACATCTTAAAATTTAAATAAATATAAAATATTTTAAATACAATTATGTTACAATAAAGTATATTAATATTATACAAATATACGAATTGTTAGGTCTAATTTAAAGTATTGTTATTAGGTCTAAGCTACATGGAGGAAAATAAAGGTGAAAGAATGAATCCGAACTTGAAAACTGGTCCGAAAAACACGAGCTCGAACCCCAACTTAACTTGATCTAACCAAAAAGTTAAAAACCCAAGCTCGAGAAAACTTGAACCCGAAAGAACCTAAACTTGAAAAAATTTGAACCCAAATTTAATATTAAAAATAAAAAATGATGAAAATGTAATTAAATAATTTTCTATAAAGTAAAAACTTTGATTATCAATTTTATCTTAATATTCTTTTAATAATTTAATTAAATATTAAAAACTTAATTTATATTTTATATATAATGAAATAATAATTTATCAGAAAGTAAATTATATCATGAGCTTTGAAAATATTGTTAATAAAGTATATTATCCATATATCATATTTTTTTAATTTAATTAGTTAAACACATTGAATATTAAGAGTTTATACATTTTACTAATGAAATTTTAAGTGCTTATTTGAATATTATTCTTATTGTATTATTGTTATTTCAAATAATAATAATTAGAATATGATAATAGTATAACACAAGAATAAGGTAAATTAAAAAAATATGAAAATCATAATAGATAATACTATATTAAAAATGAAAAAAAATTATATGTTAGACTTAAACTAATAATATAGTAAAAGAGAATATAAGGGTAATATAATAAAAACAAAAAAGATTAAAAATTAGTACATATTGTCAAGCAACATCTATGCCTAGGGTCCTCTTGAGCTAGGTCGGGCCTAAGTATGATATTAATATCAAATATGTTTACTTAAATCCGATCGATATGAGCTTCTAATCTTGCCTAAGCTCGCACATATTTATAAATGGATAATTCAAACCTATTTAGAGCTATCCATATTATTTTTTTATAATTTATTTTTTAAAATATATATTTTTTTAAATTTAATCTTTATTAATTTAATATTTTTCTTTTACTAAGTTTAAAAATATAAATAATTAAATCTAGTTTTTAATGTTTACACTATAATATTATATATTTTGATATGATAAAAATTACATAAAATATAAAATTAATATATATTATATCATAGTAAAATGGGTCGGGTTGGGCTAGGCCTTGGTAGTTGGAGCCAAGGCCTAACCCATTTTTTAAAATTGGACTTAATTTTTTTGCTCAAGCTTATTTTTCGAGCTTAATATTTTTGTCCAAACCTTCTCAAATATCGGACAAGTCTTTAGACTTGAGTTGGTAACCCCACCCTTGTGCACCATAGGTAAAAAAGGTTAATAAGTTCATAAATCACTTTCAAAAACTACATTAAATAGTAATTTAATGGTAAAGAAAAAATAAGTAAAATATAAGAATATTAAATGACCAAATAAAATTATAAATCTTGATTAATTTATAAAAAAATTAATTCACTTGTCGCTTATAAGTATCACCTCAATATTTAAAAAATCAAACCTACAAATTAAATATCAAAACAAATATTATTATAGATGAAATTTTTATTAACTTTTTATGATTGTAAAACTAATATTAAAAGTATAATATAAAGAATAAAATATATCGCTAAATAATATAAATAAAAAAAATAATTTTGTACTCAGGATGTTTTATTTTGATACTTTATAAAAAAAGAATATTATAAAGAATATAATAATACTATTAATAATTTATTGTTAATTATTTTGTATATTATTTTATTTGTATTTTGTTGTGAGAGAAATATTTTATACATAATTTTTTAAAAATTTTAGTTTTTTTATATCTTAATTTATTATAATATAAATATAATCATATAACATAACTCGAACATATGTCAAATTTTATATAAAATGAATTATTAATATATTAAAATTTATAAATGTATAATGCCTTTACTATGATTATGAAATAAAAAGTAACACGAATATGAACACGAGGAACTGACTCCCCCTTTTATATTATATATAATATATATTTTATATATTTATCTATTAAATATATTTTTAATAATATAAATTATTATATGTTTATATATTATATACATTATATATATTAAAATATTATTTAAAAAATAATAGAAATAAAAAATATTTATATTAAATCCCAATTTTTTTAAAAAAATTAAAAATAATATATATTATTTACAAATTACATGATATATATTATATTAATATATATTATATAATAAAAAATAAAAATAGAGGGAGTATTAAATCCTAAATTACTATTTAAGAAATAAAAAAAAGAAAAATATTTTTATTAAATTATTTAAAAATAATAAACATAAAAATATTTTATACTAAATATTGAATTATTAGATAAAAATAATTAAATTTACATTAAATTTCGAATTACTATAAAAAAATAATAACTATATGTATGAATGACTATAACTAAATATACGACTCACTCTAATTATATGTACAACTTACAATAACTAAATGTATGACTCGCCATAACCAAATGTATGACTCGTCACTCGCCATAACTAAATGTACAACTCGCTACTCACCATAACTAAATGTACGACTCGCTACTCGCCATAACTAAATGTACGATTTACCGTAACTAAATGTACGACTCACCATAACTAAAGGTATGAATGACGATAACTAAATGTACAACTCACCATAAGTAAATGTACAATTCATCGTAACTAAATGTACTACATAAAATAACTAAATATACGACTCACTATAATTAAATGTACAACTCACCATAACTAAATATACAACTCAGTATTACTAAATGTATGATTCACCATAATTAAATGTATGACTTGCCGTAGCTAAATGTACAACTCATTATAGCTAAAAATACGACTCACTATAACTAAATGTACGGATGATCATAACTAAATATATGATTTATCATAGCTAAATGTACAACTCACTATAGCTAAATATACGACTCATTATAGCTAAATATACGAGTTACTATAACTAAATGTACGGATGACCATAACTAAATGTATGTATGACTATAGTTAAATGCACAAATGATTAAATATGAAACTCATCGTAAGTAAATGTACGACTCACAATAGCTAAATATATGACTTACCGTAACTAACTATACAAATGACTATAACTAAATATACAATTCACCTTATAAGGGAACTAACTCCCACATATCAATATGTGGTAATTTAAGATTTAATATAAAATATTTTTATTTTTATTATATAATATATATTATTTTAATATATAAATATTTAATTTTTGTTATTTTTTAATTATGATTCAAGATTTAATATAAAATATATTTTTATTTTTTATTATTTTTAAATAATAACTCAAGATTTAATAATTCAAGATTTAACGCAGTGAGAATCAAGTCTCCCCTTGAAAGATGTACGATGAATAGAAGAGCAATAGCAAAAAAAAATAAGCGTAAAAATATAATTTAATTTTTTATTAATAGTTCTAATAATTACTATTTTTTTAAAATTATTTTTTTAACTTTCATTTTTTTAATAATTATTACTACATTTTATTTTTTAAAAAATTCTTTAAATTTGATTTTATTGAACCATTAAATAAATTAAATTTAAATATTTTAATACTTAATTTAAATAATTTATAAGTTTAGTTCAATTTATTTTTTGTTTTTAATGTATATTTTTAATTAATTATATAAAACTTCAATTAATTCATGCAAATCCTTCACCAATCCTTCCCTCCCCGGTTGATGCATGCAAATAAAATTAATTTAAAAAAAAACCACCATTAATTCTTAATTTTATTCAAAATCCTAAACATCTTTCTCAAAACATTTTTTTTATTTAAATCTATTTAAACATCAACTCCATTTTTTTAATCGAAACGGAGAAAGAACCAAAAAATTCAAATATTTTTGCATTTTGTTTTTCTTTCCAAAGCTTTTTGTAAAAGGAGAAATTTTCTTTTCTATAATTTTTTTTCCGGGAAATTTATTTTTCTTATAACTATCAATTTTCTCCTTTGAAAGACGATCACGAAATTACTTCTGTCAGAGAAAAATTATGAACTCATTTCCTCAGATTTTCTGTTAAAGAGGTGGAGGTAATTTTCTGCTGATTTAGATTCTTTTTTAGAGTAGTCTTACTCGGTTGTTCATAATCATCTTTCCAATTCAAGTAAGTAAATGTTAGTTTGTTTGTTTGTTTTTCTTCCTTTTATTTAAAGCTTAGTTGGCGGTAAAATCCTCTTCTCACCAGCAACCAATATCAGTAAACATTCAGTTATTTGACTTGCTTAAACTAGATTTGAAATTTTGAATGGTTGCTTTACTATTTAAGGTTTTTCCCTTTTGTTTGCTCGAACGTGCTTTCTTTATTTTCTTTGTCTCCAGTCATTATACTTTCATGAGTATTTGAAGTTTATTGATTTTAAAAATTATCGAAAAGGTAAAAATGTTATAGGAATAAAAGCGGATCTTGAGCTAACTTTTCGGCCATGTTTATTATGTTTTTGGTCGTTTTGTTTTGTATCTTTGAGCCTAAGCAAGCATTTGTTGCTCTGAACTAGAAATTATCGGTATTGCAGCATTTTAAGTTTTTGACTTCAACAATTTTAGGAGTTTAAACGAAGGCACGTGTTTACTTCATTATAGAGTTATTGAATTTAGGATTTGGAATTTGTCTGGTTTTTGTGTTTGATGGGCGACCGTGAGCTTTTGTCAAAGGATAGCACATGGTTGCTTGTTTTATGGAGTTATTAGTTCTTAGTCTAAGGATTTGGAATTTAGGAGTTATTAGTTCTTTAATCAAAGGATTTGGAATTTAGGAGTTTAAGTTCTTACCATAAAGGGAAAAAAAAAAAGAAGGCACATGTTTACTTGATTATACAGTTATTGAATTAGGATTTGGAATTTGTCTGGTTTTTGCGTTTGCTGGGCAACCATGATCTTTTGTCAAAGGATAGCACATGGTTGCTTGTTTTATGGAGTAATTAGTTGAGGAAGAGGTTCTTAGGTCAGTAGCTTCTTATTGGTATTCTTGCATATTTTTACTATATAATATTAATTCTTAGAGAAAGTATAGAAACGTCTCATTAGCTTCTGTTTTGTTGGTTGTTTTCCGTATCAACTGGTAAATTTGATTGAATGCCAATTTAGAGTTAAGTGATGAGAATCTGCTGTCTGAACCTTAGCTTTTCTTAGTGTGCATCATCGTTAATTTATTTCATCTGTTAATGTTGTTTTGCTTCATCATTTTAATACAATATTTTGGTCACTTTGTGTCTTTATGCCAAGGTTCTCTCTTTGTTTTTTGACGAATTCACAATTGGTTGCCTGCTGAATAGTGCTCAAAGGATTCTTGTATTCAGAATTCCCTGTAGTTTTGTTGAGAATATACAGTCAGTCAAAATTAACTAGAATGGGGATCTTTACATGCAGGTTCACAACTTGTGATGGCCGCTTCACTAGAAAGAATTATGTGTGCATTTGTAGAAAAGGATATTGAGATGTGGAATTAATTTAACTTTTATTTTCATATTGGTGACTGCAGTATGGTTAGTCGAAAGCCGAATGAGAGCATGAGGCTTATTGTAACAACATTTGTTGGAGTAGTTGTTGGATTCTTCATAGGATTATCTTTCCCACCTTTGTTATTAACAAAGGTAGACAAATATTTCCTCAATTTTATATTCATCATCATGCATCTATTCAATAATGATTTTTTCATTCACATGATGGAGTTTTTTTACTAATGTCTGAATTTGGCAGGTCAATCTATCATCCAGCGTTCTTACTACCATTGATCTCAAATATACCGAGTTAACACAGCCAGGCCCCTCAAGGCTGCACCCAATTGGTAATAATGGCAGATCTGCTAATGTCACATCAGATAAGGTATACCTCCTATCCTAACCTCAGCGTTCCCCAATATCCTGAGGTAGACGTTTTGCATGCATCTTTGGGATCAATTCTTTTTATGCTTAATTTGAGTTGACGTTAGTGAGTAAATCAAACTTGTGGAAATATGTTCTAGAAATAACCTATAGTTTTTCACAGCAGATGTCAGGCTTTTCATCTGATTTTTGTTCTGTAAAAGTCAATAGCATGACTATTCTTTTCTTATATTGCCTGTTCCTAAATGATTTGTGTGTATTATGTTGTAGTATCGACACTGCTTTATTTTTTGGCTGGCATATTCGAAGCGCTATTTGAATCTATCTTTTACTATCACAATGTTCCTAAATGATGTGAATTTTGCGTTTGATGATTTTGTAGGACCTGAATAATATGGTGCTACTCTAATATGCCTTATTTTAAGGCTTCCTTTATGACTAATGCAGATTTGGGTCCCATCAAATCCCCGAGGTGCTGAAAGACTACCGCCTGGAATTGTTAGAGCTGAGTCAGACTTATATTTACGCAGATTGTGGGGCAAACCTAGTGAGGTGTATTTTCTTCAATCCTTATGTATACAACATATTTTGAACCCTGAATTTCTTTCAATTTTCTAATGCATGCATGAACATGTTTAACTCTGCTATGCAAAGATAAATTACTCTGGTTTCGAAGAATAAATTTTATAAATGAAAAATCACTTATGCAATTGTTGGAGAAGTCTCTTTCTACAAAGTTTGTTGTTCTTCTTGTTCCAGGCCATTTGCTGAATTACAACTAAGACAGAGGGCTATGCATAAATGTTAAATATATGATGCATATTGATGTCAATGCTTAGGGATAAAGGGCAGGAGGGGGAATAGTGGTAATTTATCTTCGTACCTTGAACAAGTTAACTTAGTAATTCTAGCCTGGAAGGAAGGAAAGGAATTTGAATTACCGTCAAGGAAGCAAGGATCTTTTGCTGTGGGGTGAAATAATATTTGCATCTTTGGTTCCTTCAGCGTAAAACCATTTCCAGATCCCTAATATATTGCAGGATCTCAGAGAGGCTGATATTATTGCCTCAGAGGTTGTTTGCATGGTTAATTTCCATCCGTGTGATAAAAACCATTATTACTTGTGCCAGTCTGTAGATTTAACAAAGAACTATATCAGATAAGAATAAAACACGTTGTGAGTTTTTCTTTTACCCTGGTCATGTTTTGACAATATTGGCATCTGCAGGACTTGACTACCACGCCAAAGTATCTTGTCACATTTACCGTTGGTTATAATCAACGAAAGAATATTGATGATGCAGTTAAAAAGGTACCATTTTCTCTCGCTCTCTCTTTGTGCTTATATATATATATATCGTGTTTGGTGCACATGTATGTGACTAAAAATGTGCTCCTAACAGTTTTCAGGGAATTTTACTATTCTTCTCTTTCATTACGATGGCCGAACAGCTGAATGGGATGAATTTGAGTGGTCAAAGCAGGCAATACATGTCAGCGTTCGGAGGCAGACTAAATGGTAAGTAGTTTTGTTTAGGATATAGATTTACAAATTCAAGGCCCGCTTTTGCTGGCAGGATTGAATGCACGGACTAGTTATTTTTTGTGCTGCTTACAAGTTAAAAAGATCGAACCCTCTTAAAGTTTTTATTTACCTAGGTGGTATGCCAAGCGGTTTTTGCACCCTGACATTGTGGCACCATATGACTACATATTTATCTGGGATGAGGACTTGGGGGTTCAGCATTTCGATGCAGAAAAGTGAGTTTTGTAAATTGCAGTACTTCTTAATAAATACTTTATTCAAGTTTAACCCACTTACTAATACCAATTTTTTTTTTAATTCATTTTTCAGATACATTAATCTGGTGAGGAAGTATGGACTGGAGATTTCACAGCCTGGTCTGGAACCAAATAAACGGTTGACATGGCAAATGACAAAGAGAAGAGATGACCGTGAAGTTCACAAGTAAGAACTGTGGGGGCAATCGAACCCGGAATCGTTGAAATCATATTAATTCTTTGGATGAAAAATAACATAAGTTTTCCAATTTTGGTTCAGAGAAACAGAGGAGAAACCAGGCTGGTGCAGTCATCCGCATCTTCCTCCTTGTGCAGCGTATGTATAAGCTTCGAGCATCATTGTTTATAATCATGCCTTACTTCTCCGTAGGATTCCTAAATATTAGTTTTCCTTTTCTTTCATAAATGTAGCTTTGTCGAGATAATGGCTCCCGTGTTCTCACGAGATGCATGGCGATGTGTATGGCATATGATTCAGGTATTGAGGGTCTACTTCTCTTTATTCATTTTAACCTTCCTGCATTTCCAATTGTTTTCTAGGCTCAGTCATTTTGTTGTTTTTCTTGAACGATTCGCAGAATGATTTGGTCCACGGCTGGGGTCTTGATTTTGCCCTCAGAAAATGTGTTGAGGTTAGCACCCTGTTGCTCCTGTCTTCCATTTATCTTTCTTGTGTCTTCAAATCTCTTTGTGTATGCGTATTCCAATATGAACGGCACTGAACCGGTCGGTACGTATCAAAATAGTATCTATTTTGATGTAAATCTAAGGGTATTAGTATCATCTTGTTTCGGTTTTTATGTCAGTGTATGCTGATCTACCATCTTGCATAGATCAACATTAGTTGGTACTGGCACATGTCGGTCAGTACAACATTTTGATTTTTTCTTTTAATTTTAAAAAAATTTCACTTATTTTATTTTTAGTTAATTTCTAATTTTTCCTATTATTGTATTTTTATTTTCTTATAATTTCATTAAAAAATAAAATATATTTATTAAATTAGACTATTGAACCTAATTAATAATAATTTACTATATTTTTATATTTCTTTTATTTATTTTATTTTTAAAAATCTTAATATTAAATAGTTGTATTATTGAGGCTTATATTTGCCTATAAATATATATATATATATATGTACACGTATGTAATGGAGATACATTTCGATATGTATATAATATATATTTATTAGAGAACTTGAAAATTTGTTATAAATATGAAAAAAGATACATTTGAAATATATCTATAAATCTAAAACGATGTTACCAAAACACACTATATATATTTATATATATATATATATATATCAATTCAACATAAAAACGATATGTCCACTAACACGGAACTGACTGAAACTATTTACTAACTACGTATATGTACATGTCTTATGAACAGCCTGCCCATGAGAAGATCGGTGTTGTAGATTCTCAGTGGATTGTTCATCAATCTGTTCCTTCTCTTGGGGAACAGGTAATGATAACTTTCCTCTTATCTTTCTATCTCTTTCTTTCTTTCTTTCTTTTTTTTTTTTCTTTATTATTTTTAATTTGTTATATTTCTAAATATGCTTGAAAGAAACACTTGTAATAAGTTGCTTTTTGGTAGGGAGAGACACAAAACGGGGAGGCACCATGGCGAGGGGTACGTATTAAGTTCAAATTTTACTTCCTTCTTCCCCACCTTTATCTTCCATTTTTCATTTTTTTTTAATACTACAGTTAAATATAAAAAAATTTTTATCTTATCTATCTTTACCAGAATTATTAGATTTTATAAATGGAAGTATATCACTTACGATTACTATAATATAATTAATCGATTATAATCTTGAATTGCATAAGGTACACAAAAATATTATGTGGAATTAGGTGTCTTATAAGGATGATAATGGTTCGATTCGAATCAATTTAAAAAAAAAAACTTACTGTTAATGTGTAATATTTTGATTCTTCAAAATTTAAACCGAAATCAAATAAAATTTCATAAAATCGAATTGAGACTAAATTGAATATTATGGTTTGAATTGATTTTTGATTTTTTGGATTTTTTTTTTACCCTCTCATATTCTAATAATTAATTTGTGAAATTAATATACTCCATTAACGTTTGCGAAAAAATGAACTCTGTTGTTTGTTAATTGATTGTGCTTTTAATTTAATTTTATCAAAACAGTGGCCGATAACGGGACTGACGATCTTGACAGGTACGGGAGAGATGTAAAAGGGAATGGAATATATTTAAAACCCGGCTTTCAAGGGCGGAAAAAGCATACTTAAAGGAGGTAAATTCAACATCCCATTAGATGAACAGCAAATGCTTGAAAAAGCTGGACCGTATACATTCATTATTACCACACGACTTTCGATTCTCTTTTTCCCTTTCTAAATTCTCATAAAATTTGTAGAAGTCCAATTTTATATTTGTAACCATCGTTTACTATGCTCCTAAAATAAAAATGTAAAATAAATATAATACTTATTTTCATTTCTTATTCAAAAATTCAGAGAATCATGTTTGATGTATTATATAATTACATTAATTTTGATATGTTAATAATTTATATTATATATAATTTAATATAATCATATATTTGTATTATTTTTTATTTTTTTTAGTATTGTGTTTTAATTTTTTCAAAAAATTATATCTATATTATGTAATCGTATTATATTTAGAATTATCATATTTTTATCGAAAGCAAAATGAATAAAAATGATTACTGTGGAAGAGAAAAGTGGTTTTTCGTCTTCAAGTTCATTTGTCCAGCAAAGTTGTTATCATGATTGATGGTGTTATTTTCACGTTTATTAAATTATGAATTTTTTGTGATTTATATCTTAATTGAGTTATTTCACTTATTGTTAATTGATTTTAGACCAGCTATTTAATATGGTATTGGAGTTAAGGTGTGTTTTGTTATTAATTTCATGGGAGATTAACTAACCTTTACGAGATTGTCACGTGTAAATCTTATTGAGTTATACACCAAGAGTGTTAAGCGGTTGTATTTCAAATTTGCCTTTGATTTTTGAAGTTTTATATTAAGTTGAATTTCTTCATCTATTATTAATTAATTTTATGTTTAATGTTTAATATGACATCAAAATCTCTAATCATTATAAAAAAAACTAATTAAAAATAAAATTAAGACACATGTTATACTTTTAATTTACTCGTGAATTTAAAAAATTTTTATTGTCAGTATATCGAATATTAATTCTTATTTTATTCATCATCGTCATCATAGTTTTTCTCAATAAAGTCTTTCCATTTTCAATATGTGTTTCTCAGCCTTTTTCCCATTCTACTCAATAGGTTCGATCAATGAGCTTGGATAGAGATTTTTCTAATTAGAACCAATCCAATTCAAATCGAATTACTATTTATGAATAAAAATTTTAATTACAAAATATAAAAAAATAATATTTAATATTTTAATGATATATTAAATCATGATATAAATTTTCAGACCAACCCAAACTTTGATAAAAATAAAAAAAAATTTAATCTTTATCAATCTAACTCAAATCATGAACAGGTCTACTAGCATCTATCTAGCCCTAAGATATCTATCTAGTCCTAAGATAATTATCTAATTTATTAACCCATCAACCGCCAAATGCATGAGTGAATATTTATGTTTAAAATATTATATATTTATATAAATTTTGATATATTAATAATTTATATTTTATAAATAATTACATTTATATATTTATATTTGTTAATATTATTTTTTTAATATTTTATATCGTATTTAAAATTATTATGTATCCATAAAATTATCCACTTATCTTCATGTTAGGTGGGCTTTAAGAATTAAGATATGCAAACCTTATCCCAGAAAAAAGCCCTGCACCGATCACATGAGCGTCCATTTTTTAGTTCAGATATTCTCAGGTCCAATAGATTTTAGAGCCATCTACAAGCACACGCTGTTAGCTAGGGTCAGGTATCATTATATCTGTTAATTTCGGGCTCGATAAGCAATATTACATAAAAAAATAATTAAAAATAATATAAATATAATATAAATATAATAAATATATATAAATATATTAAAATTTATATAAAATAAATTATTAATTTATTAAATATTATATAAATATATAATATATTTAATATAATTAATTAAATTAAAAAAATAATACAGATACAATATAAATTCATGAATTTTGCAGGTCTGGATACCATGGGCTCCATTCCCTTTTTTCTCTGTTCCCATCCAAATGAAGCCAAATTTAAGCTGATATTTGATGGACAGATTCATAAATAGCCAGTGTTTCAAGTAGTCTTCATTTCGATTGCCTTACATTTGCATTCGCATTTTTTTAAGACGCTTTACTATTTATAAAAAGTATAATAATTTTATTTAAATTTGTTAATTTTTATTTAAATTTAAAAAATTTGATAAATTCACGTAAATTCAAATCCGATTTACCCAAAAAGGTGAAAGTCTAAAACTGACTAAATCCAAAAACTGAAATTAAAAATTAAATTCGAAATAACTCAAACTCAAAATAATCAAACTTGAAAATTCAAATGTTAAACTTGATTAATCAGAATTAGATTAATTTAAATATTAAACTCGATTAATTCGAATATTAAATCTAATTTACTAAATAAATAATTTAAAATCAAAATAATTTAAACTCGAAAATAACCGAACGTAATACCAACCCAATCGAAGTAATTTCATCCTTCAAACTAATGCAAAAAGAATTGATCAAAACTATAATGACACATAATGTATATACCACGTCTTTTCTCGAACCCATTTAACGTAGCAGAAAATCTTTACCAGATAAATCTTTAAAGAATCTTCGAAAAGAAAGAACTTGGTGATTGGCCGATGCTGTGCGCAACGATTAATATATACAACCTTGTGAGATTAATAATTTAAGAGGAATAAGTGGTGACGAGGTTTGCATTCACTTATCATACTTAGGCCCATATATACCATCTGATATTAGACAAAATTTTATTTTTTATAATATTCGTATTTTATATTTATATTCAATGATTATTTAAAAATAAAATATGATCATTTTAATACGTAAAAATTTTAAAAAATTAAATATATTTGTATTAGATATATATTCGTATTTAATATCTATTTGAATTTGGGTAATATAGGTTTCCAACTTAAAAATCTCTTGAATCAACTTAACTCTATATCCACCCTTGACTCACCGAATTAGTTTCCGGTTCATTGATTAAAACTAGATTCAAGTTCAATCCATGTCTCAAGCATGCATGAACTAATCATAATTCATGAGAGGGAGATGAAATAAAAAACTCAAGCAACAAAACAAAGAAAATTGCTAATGCATAACTATGATGTTTTGTTTTTTAGCAAAGTCTTAAGCTAATATACATATAAAATGAAAATTACTGAGGCTCCGTACATCTACACTTGGGATTTAAATTATAGGCTCAAACGTAATTTTAATCGTATCGTGTTTATTATAGATTATAAACGTAATAAATGTTAGTTAATTGCAATAAATATCGGCTGTAAATATTGATAGTGAAAAGAACTGAAACTTCGAGATCATTCAGCAGCAGCAGAGAAAGAATTTGGCTTAGACGTAGAATCCTGAAGGGATGCAGGTGGAGACTCGATGCTTTTGGTCCCCTGGAGAGAACTTGGGGCCCGATGAATCCTGCAACGGAATGAACCGGCGTGCGTGGTTGGAGAGCACATGCAATTGGACTTTGTAACACTCGGCTGTCTGCTAAGTCCAGATGCACTACCAACTTGCCTCGATGCTGGCACCGGATGAGACTCAACACCGGCGCCGGTTATCATCTCAGTCTCCGATGGAATCTCAACCTTCGGATCCTTCTTTGACTTCTGCTGATCACTTTCCATTGTAGACCCTCTTTCTCCTGACAAGTTTCAACGCTTAGCATGATACTTCAACATGAAATAAACCATAAAATTTTTATTCCAACTTGAAAGTAAATATCATATATATATATATATATATATATATATATATATGCATATCCAACACAGAAATATTCATTTTTTAAAATTTTTATATATTCGGATATACTCCCGTATCTATATCTTAATATATACTAAATATAAATGACAGATACCTTAAACGAAGAATCCAGATAATATAAAATATTACTCTACACTTTATGTAGCTATGTAGGCATGATATATAGGGAAAAACCAATTCAAGTAAACATGGAAAATTACATAGACTTCGTGCCTCTAACAAGGGTATTAAATGACCTGAAGTTGAACTGATGATACACTTGTTTTCTTTGAAACGAAGAACAAGAGAAAAGATATGCTTAAAGAGATGCAACTGGGCTATGGTTAAAAATGAGAAAAAAGATGATGCGACTCACAATACTTGTAATTTAATCTTTCTTTTCCTGTCACGAGATTTCTAATCAAACCCATTAATTAAACCCTCCCACCTACATTTATCACTTTCTTAATGCTTCAACCACTTTAAAAAGAAAAAGAAAAAGAAAAA
>JBBYHK010481635.1:0-17738 GCA_038382065.1 Adansonia grandidieri | reverse complement strand
ATATATATATATATATATAATTTATATCTAACAGAGAGTCGGTCCCACCATGGGGAACTAACTCTCGTTTAAATGCAGAGGAGAAAAGCAACAACAAAAGAGAAATAAAATTAAGAGGTAGAAAGATAATTGTAGTATCTTTATTAATAATTATTATAATTATTATTTTTTTATTAATAATTTTTATAATTGTTATTTTTTTCTTTTAAATTATTTTTTCTGTTTTTACTTTTTTTTAAGAATTATTTTTATATTTTACTTTTTAAAATTCTCCCAATTATCATTTTATTTATTTATTTATTATTCATTTCTCACTATCACCACATCGCTCACGTCACGTGATCCCCTGTTTTCATTTTTTTTTTCTTTTTCCACCTTTATCTGTGAGATTTGTGTATATGCAAAGGGTATCTGATTTTGTGGGTATCTCTGATTTTTATTTGTTAATTTTTGTCATTACTATTATTATTATTTATTTTTTCAGGTTCTGCTTCCGCCCAGTAATTCTGGGTATGGATTTAGATCTTGAATTCGTATTGGATTTAATTAATGGTTTATTTTATACAGAATTTGATTTGGCTTGATGTGTAATATTTTTAAATTCGCATAAGTTTGTTAATAAATATTACAGGATTTATAATACGGATTAATTAACGGGGGCGGAAAATTTCATAGATCTCATCATGAAACAAGTATATTTTGGATTAGGTTATGTTTTTGCATAATAATAATAATAACAACAACAACAACAACAACAACAAGAACTCACGGTTGTTTGACAATTTTTTTCTTTTCTCTTCTCATTTTCATTTTTTTAAATAGTAAAAATATATATATTTTTGATAACATTGTTTTTATTGTAAAAACAAAAATTCAAATTTGTTAGAAGAAATTTTTATTTTCATTAATTTCGGAAATATGTTTCTGTACCGACACTACTCATATCTAATTGAATAGGTTTTATATATTAATATAATATTATATATTTTCATAATAAAAATTATAAATGTACTTAATTCATTTAAGATAAAAATAAATATAATTTAGTAGAAAACTTAGTGTATTAATAATTAATATTATTATTAAGTAATATTATTCAATGTAATTAAATAATATTTATGTTAAACAATATTATTTAATATTGTATTACTATTTATACGACTTGAATATATATATCCATAGTGTTATTAAATTTTTAATATTATTAATTAAATGAATATTAATTACTTAAAATTTTATTATATAATAATTTAATATATATTATATAATACGGTGTAATATATTTTATAATTATATTAATTCATTTATTATTGAATATATAATTTAGAATTATATTAATTTCTTATTATTATTTTATAAAATTTAATGTTAAATAATTTTATTAAATATTTTACATAATTATTAGTTTTGACAAGTACTAACTGAATTTAATATTTTCTAATTATACTATTTAATATAATATTTAATTATTATATTCTTTAATGTAATAAAATAATATTAGAATTGTCACACCTACGATGTGCATAAAAATAAAAAATAATGAATTATTTTTTATTTTGAAAAAAAAAAGTATTTGAAAAGATAGTAGGTAGTTTTAAAAAGAGTGAATAAATTTTAATAAATTGTTAATTTTTTAAAAAATATATATAAAAATTTAAAAATTATTAATACCCTATTTTATTATTTTATATAATGAATTTATTAGTTTTTTTTAATAAATTGACCAATTGAATTGATGTCACTTAATTCGTGACATTAAATCATTAAACTCAATTACACATTACCATAGTAAAGATTATGTAAACATTATTACTTACATAATATAACATTATTTAGTAAATACAATACATTCTTGTTTAATATTTAAAATTTTAATTTGTATTATATTATTGTATTTTAAACAATTTAATTTTTTTTTTCAATTTGTATTATTGCTAATATACATTTGTTTTTTTTTAAATGATTTTAAAAAAATATTTTACATTTTTCAACATTAGTTTTTATGAAAAATAGCTCAATCAATAAAAATGAATTTCGAACTAGCAAACTATTAATCAATTTTTTGAAAAAAAAAATCTCTCGTTTTTTAGAAGTGTCAGACATTTTTAGAAAACTAAAATGAAGCAAAATAGATTGATCCTTAAAATTAGACTTAACAATTCGTATATCCCTATCGTATTCATTTATTCTTTATATCATATTCATTTCTAAGGTGTTATATACTTATATAAAATTTGATTAATTAATAATTCATGTTATATAAAATTTGACATATTTATGTATTTATGGTTTGTGTTTACTTTTCAAAACCAACCAACCAATCAAATATTTTTTTGCACAGAATCATCCAAATGAAAAATATTATATTTTCCAAAAAATAAATTTAGTTTTCAGAAATCACTTCTAAAAATTATTTTGTGCGAAACAAATGAACTCTAATTTTTTTTTTTTCAAAATTTCGAAAACAAAACCAAGAAAAAAAAACATAAAACAAAAAACAGAAACCAGGAAATCATCCGAATTCTTGAGAACTCGTATGCATTTGGATTTGGATCCATCCAACTATTTTCAAAATATTGGTTAAGATCTTATTGTAAAGTCATTATTAACGTCTCTTTGCATATGAATAATTAAGATGTAAAAATCAACTCAAAAACAGCCTCTTACCTGCAGCTCTATTCTTTTACAGAAAATTTTTTTTTGCAGCTTTAGAAAACCTTGGAAGTGTGATTTTGGACATTAATTAGTGGTTAAAAATCCTATTTGTATTTTTAGCAAAGTGTTACTGTAATAAGTGGCTAGTGAACCACAAATTAACTTCTGGAACCAAAGTTGGATATGTACTTAGTCACTAGTTTGAATCTTCTGCAATTTTTTTTTTTCAATGAAGTTAAAATTTGTAGAAAGTTTTCAGAAGCGATTGCAGAGCCATTTCTATCATTTACCTAACATGTTTGAGTATAGTTTAAGTTATGTTATTCAATTTTTTTAAAAAAAATTAATATTCAATATATATTTAAATATAAACATAAAATATATGAAAAATTAAGGAAAACAATAAGCATACGTACATCACTTCGGTGAGTTAATGTTCGACAGAAACTTTTAAGAATATCAATAAAATAAGAACAGCTGCGTCGCTTCAATTAAAGCAAATTTTACCCTTACCAATTTTGTCTCTTCTTTTATGGGCCTATGGCTCTGTTTTCGGTTTTCACCAAGGGGATTATAATTTTTTTTTACTTGCTTTTGGAATTAGAGTTCTTTGTTCAAGTCCCAGTATGTAATTTGAAGTGGGGGTTTCTCCTACTCCTAATAACTGACTCATTCAAGGCTCCCAAGACAAAAGCTGAGTCAGAATCCTCAAATGCTAATTGGCCAAATCGGGGGGCAATTGGCAGCATCAATCACTCCATGGATTTGGCAAATATACTTATCCAAGTATTATCGTTTGTTAATGAAAAATCCAATAGAAAATTAATTAAAGGTAATTGCATATAAGGCCATATAAAGAGATAAAAGTAGCAGTGTTACTAAAAGAACTTGTAGACAAAGCTACTGGCTGGCATGCAGGCAGGCAGGCTAAACCACTTTTCTCCCTTTGATTCAAATTAAAAAACAGTTATCCCCCTTGCCACCCCCACCAACCTCTCTTCCACCATAAACAAATGCTAAAAACACCGACCTAAAATTCCATTTTCTCTCTTCCGCACAAACATCATGGCCTAGCTGCTTCTTGGAACTGGAGATACTGGGTCTTGCATGTTCATTTATCGAAACACACACAAGTAGCCCACAAGACATGATTTGGTGTTTCTCCCATTGTCTCTTCCTAGGTTCGAACCCTCCTTTCTGTTCCTCTCCTTGGAGTTTGTAGCATAGCGGTAATGCCTGTAAATCCACGGACCCTCTTCTCCTCCCTTTCAATTCTATTTCCCTACCCTTACACAGCTTTCGCTGTTAACCAACAAGGTGAAGCTCTTCTTTCTTGAAAGGGAAGCTTCAGTGGATCGCTGGAGGCCTTAGGCAATTGGGATGCGAGGGATGAAACCCCATGCAATTGGTTTTGCATCGCCTGTAACTTTAACAATGAGGTTGTGGAACTGGAATTGAGGTACGTTGATTTATTTGAAAAGTTCCTACTCATTTCACTACTTGTTAACTTTGAAAAAGTTTGTTCTCTCTGGATCAAACCTCACTGGTTCAATCCCAAAAGAGATAGCACTCTCACCCAATTGAGCCACTTAGAATTGAGCGAAAATGTCTTAACTGGTGAAATCCCAAGTTAGCTCTGCAGCTTGAAGAGGCTTGAACAACTCTATCTCAACTCAAACCAACTGAAGGGCTCCATACCAATGCAAATTGGGACCTCACAAGCTTGAAACGGCTAATCCTATATGACAATCAACTGAGCAGTGAAATTCCGAGCACCATAGGCAACTTAAAGAATATTCAAGCGATAAGAGTTGGTGGCAGCAAGAACCTTGAAGGCCCTCTCCCACAAGCAATAGGCAACTGCACCAATTTGGTCATGTTAGGCTTAGCTGAAACAAGCATCTCCGGTTTCCTCCCTCCAACTTTAGGACTCCTAAAGAAGCTTGAAACCGTCGCAATCTACACAGCTTATCTGTCCGGTGAAATCCCCCCGAACTCGGGGACTGCACCGGGCTTCAGAACATTTACTTGTACGAAAACTCCCTGGCTGGATGAATTCCGAGGAGCCTTGGCAATCTAAGAAATTTTGAAAACCTGTTGCTGTGGCAAAACAACATGGTAGGTATCATTCCTCCAGAGCTTGGAAACTGCAATAAACTATCAGTCATTGATGCTTCCATGAATTCATTAACCGGAAGTATTCCTCAATCAGTCGGGAACCTGACAACACTCCAGGAACTTCAGCTAAGCGTCAATCAAATCTCGAGACAAATTACTTCCACACTCGGAAACTGTCGTCAGATGACTCACATCGAACTTGACAATCAGATCACTGGGACAATACCTGACGAATTGGGGAACTTAGCGAACTTAACGCTTCTGTTTCTGTGGCATAATAAACTGGAATGGAAGGCGATATTCCAGACTCCATTTCCAACTGCCTGAACCTGGAAGCACTTGATTTGTCTGAAAACAGCCTAACGGGTCCTATCCCAAACGGAATCTTCAAGCTTAAGAAGCTCAACAAACTGTTGCTTCTATCCAACAACCTCTCGGGAGAAATCCCAGAGATCGGAAACTGTTCCTCCTTGACTCGCTTTCGGGCCACCGATAACAAGATAACCAGATCCATTCCTACCCAGATTGGGAGCTCAGAGAACTTGAATTTCTTGGATATCGGGTCGAATCGATTAACCGGTGTATACCCGAAGAAATAGCCGATTGTCGGAATCTGACTTTTCTGGATATGCATTCCAACTCTATCGGCGGTACCTTGCCTGTCAGCGTAAGCAAGCTTGTTTCACTTCAGTTCGTTGATTTCTCTGATAACGTAATCCAAGGGACGCTGAGTTCGAGTCTCGGTTCACTAAGTTCACTCACCAAACACATTCTTGGTAAGAACCGATTCTTCTGTTCCACCCCCACTCAATTGGGGTCTTCTTCGAAGCTACAGTTGCTAGACTTGAGTTCAAATCAACTGATTGGTAATATTCCGGCAAGTGGGGAGGATTCCGGGCTCGAAATCGCTCTCAATCTCAGCTGGAACCAGCTCACCGGAGATATTCCAGAGGAATTCACGGCATTGGAGAAGTTCGGGATTCTGGATATCTCTCGTAATCAAATTGTCGGAGATCTTCAATATCTCGCCGGCTTGCAAAATCTCGTTGTTCTCAACGTGTCGTATAACAACTTTCACTGCCCGAGTGCCCAACATGACTTTCTTCTTGAAGCTACCACTAAGTGTGTGTAACGAGGTTCTTTTTTATGGACGAAGAAACATCGCAAGTCAATAAAATAAAATGTAATAAAGAGATGGTGGAGAGAAAAATTGGATTAGTTTCTGGAAGATAAGTACGGGTGGTAATAATGAAGGTGGTAAGTGATTGAGATGATGAAAGTTACGGTAGTCTTAGGAAAATTTATAGAGAATTCTTTTAAAGCGATAAGTTTACTAGAAGATGCCAAAAAAACTCAAAAAATTTCTCTTCATGTAACTTTGGAATTCCTATTTATAGCCTCTCCGAGGGAAGTTACAAGAGCAGTGGGTTGAGGTGGAAGTTACAAGAGTAGTGGGTTAATATAGAAGTTACCAAAGTAGTGGATTGAGGTGATCATGGGAAGTTATTCCTTGAGGGATGTTTCGGTAACATAAAGTGGATATTGGTTATATGACAGCACGCTTAAGAATGCATTGCCTTTGCAACAAAAAGAAAAGAGAAAAGGTAGCACTTGTATTTAAGAGAAAGGTTAAGAACAACACTTCTTAACAATTTCTGTATCTGAGCCTCCAAGTCATACTATCCAAGACATCCCAAATATGGAGAAAAACCAAGAATTCTGCCAACCTTCCGAGGTTAATTCCATGGTCATTATTGCATAGAACCAACCATGTTAGATAATACTACTACCAAAGAGCGTCGTACTGAAGTACTTCTGCCAAAATATTTATACCAAGATACTTATGCCAGACTACCTATTTCAAAGTACTTTTGCTAGAGTACTTGTGCCTAGGTATCTGTGTCAAAGTACATGTTCCAAAGCACTTCTGCTAGATTACTTGTGCCAAGTTACCTATGTTATATGTCATTAACTTAAAATAGCCATCTACGTTTTGCCCCCTATATGAGAATTTTTTTTGAAGGAAAAGATTTTCATGCACTAAAATAATATAAGCAAATATATAAAATTTTGAATTAGATACATGAATGTTTTTTTTTTTTAAATCAATATACTTAAAAGATGGAAACATAACTACTAATAATAATAGTAATAATAATAATAATGACTTAATATGAATATATATATTTATATAGTATTTTATTACTATTAAGGACAATTTGCTTTATTTTTATGGTGAATAAATAATTTGATTATTATTATTATCTTTTTATTTTTTTATTTAAAGAAAAAATTGTATATTCTAAATCATGCACATACATATAAATAAATAAATAAATATATGGTGATGTACTACTTAATGTATGGTAGTGTAAAAGAAATAAAAAGATAAAATCAAATAAATAGACTATCAAATTATAGGAAGAATATGGGCATGATGGGTGGTGGAACATACTGCCAGAAGTAGAAAAGAAAAAAAAGAAAGAAAGAAAGGAAAAGAAAAATGTTTTACTTGTAGTTAAAGCATACCAACACTAATAACCACGAGATCTTATTCTGGTATTAGTCATTATATATGAGATAGTGTCCAGCGAGCTATGGTCTGCGAGGTAATATCTTGCGAGCTGTTATCCGCGAGGTATTATCTCAAGATAATACCCGCGAGGTAATATCTGCAAGATATAGTTTCACGAAGTATTACCTGCGAGACAATATCTGCAAAGCATAATCTATGAAGTATTATCTGCGAGATAATATCCGCTGAGTTATTACTTCCTAACAAAATAACATTTACAGGATAAAAGCAATATTCAAAGGATAATAGCAATAAAGCTTAATAATTAAATAAAAGAATTTGTAGCTTTTCCACCTGATTGATTTTTTTTTTTTTTTGGATTTTTTTAAGTGACCAATAATAATAATAATAATAATAATAATAATAATAAATTTGTATAATAAACACATTAAAATGTCACTTTAACAAAGAATGATACCAATTCTTTATTTCACTATTTTTTTTTCTCAAACTTCGTTAACTATGAGCATGTATGCATATACATATGCAAACCCACATTTTAATTAATTATTGTTTTAATAAGTAATAATAAAAGAGTTATGTTTAGAAGATGAATTTTTTTAAAAAAATAATAATAAAATAATGAAATAAAATATAAAATATAATTGTAGAGTTTAAATTATACAAGAAGACTATAAATATCATCTATAAATACAATAACTATTTAATTTATTTTTCACAAATCTCAACAATTCTACAATAAAGAAAAATTTTAATTCTAAACTTTCAAAATTTTCTTCAAAGAAAAGTAAGTTTTCCTTTCTTCTTCTTTTTTTTTTTTTTTTTTTACATATATATATGTAAAGGTATATATACAGAACAAAAGCAAGCAGCACAGCAGGCGCTGCTGTTTTAGAGCAAGTAGTAGCCGCTTTTTTTTTTCATTTTTTTAACTTTTATATATATATATATGAAAATGAATAATAATAATAATAACGAAGCAAGTAGCTGCTTGTTTCTGCCGCAGCCGCTGCTTGCAGTTTTTTTTAATATATATATAAATAATTAATTATATACATATATGTGTATATATATGTATATGTGTGAAGTGAGCGGCGGTTGCTCATTTTGATTTTTTTTTTTGAAAACAAATAAGTTTGTATATATATATAGAAGATAAGAATTATATATGTATATATTTTTATTGATGTAAATATATATATATAATAATTACTCAATTTTTTTTGAAAACAAATAAGTTCATATATATAAGATAAGAATTATTTTGTTATTGATGTATATATGTATATATAATACTTACTCAAATTTTTTTTGAAAACAAATAAGTTATATATATATATAAGATAAGAATTATATATATATTTTTATTGATGTAAATATATATATATAAAATATTTACTCAATTTTTTTTAGGAACTTTTATTCGTACCATGGTGAAGACAATGAACTTGCATAGGCCAAGTTATGAACAACCCTCTAGAGATGCTTGTCTAATTCCAAAGAGAAGAAAATAGTTTGCTAGCAAGACTCCTACCAAAAAGATCACACTTAAAGCAAATAAGGATGGCACAATTCCCTCGATCCCTGAAAGTTAGGATGATCCAATCATCAAGGCTGGCGGGGCTGATCAGTTTTGGGAATGTGTAGATGAAAAGCAGTATGGTCAACATCCACCTACACCGGCTGGGTATAGGTTTCAATACATTACCTCTGAGGCACGTGAGAGAGTATACATCTCAGGTAATTCTATGCTGAAGTTCAGATTTGAGCAAGGACAATTTCCACTTTCGAGTACCAAGCTTGCCAACACCTTGCTAGTTCAAGGTTTGGATGAATAGGTAGACAAAGTATTGGCAAAAGCTACTAATGCTATTATACTTAAGGAGGCTGGAGTATTTGATGCCATCAAAATTAGCTCCAAACTAATCCAAGTATGGAAAGATAAGAAATTGATGTAAGGCGTGCTCTCCTTGCTAAGTGGAGTACTTTCTCTCATACCATGATTACGGCTTAGGGTGGATTCACATTTACTCTAGATGATGTTTGTATCCTACTGGAGCTCTCGTGCTATGGTAAGTATGACATTTCTTGCATTCAACTTATTTCAAAAGAGAAAAATACTTGTCACTTCTTCTGTAGCTTGCTTCAAAGTCAAAGTAATAGCTCCAAAGTTGCAAGATTTTCTAATGGGAAAAGTTTTTTCTATTGTAAGTACAACTCTAAGAAGGGCGAAATTATAGATCTACTTATCTAGATCATGAGTTTGAATTGGAAGCATTGTTGATTATTTGGTTGGCTCAACATGTATTTTCAGGTTGTCCAGATGATGGAATTTCTCCCGCTTTGATTCCTCTAGCTATCAAGATTGCTAAGGGATTGAGGACTGGAGCTTTCCTCTTGCTCCCTATTACTTGGGTTCCTTGTATAAGCGTTTGGACTTGTACCAATCTAAAACCATGGCCTCAGCTGGACAATATAGAGTCTTGACTTATGTGGATGCTACTTTCATTCAGTTGTATCTATGGGAAAGATTCAATTCTTGTGCTCTCGAGCCTGCTATGTATAACTCATTTGGGACGTCTAACCCAGCAGTTGTTTGAAGGAGTGACTAAAGAGCCTAGGCATGGCTTGCTCGATCACCAAAGAGGTGTATTCTTGAAGTAATGGATATGGTAGATGAATTTAACCCCAGGCCATATGTCAAACCACTCAATGGGTATGGAAATCCTACTCTTTTTTATGACTTAACTAATTCTCTAAGTATACAAAAAATAAATTTTTGTCTATAGGTAGAGAGTTATGCATTACCTTGCATGATTGAAAGTTCTAGCTCAGGGATTGTTAAATATTCATATTTAGTAGAGATGTACCCTATGTCTCGAGTAGCACATCAGTTCGGTTATGATCAAGGAGCTCCTCCTGCGCCGTCTAAGCTCAATAAGACCTTTATCACTGTTGTGTCTCAATTCCTTAAAGGTTCTATCAGGGCACTTCCAATTAAAAGTCCAACTATCCCAGCCTTTGATACAGTTGGCATGCTTTCTTCTGGTTGGATGATTTATTAGGGTGTGTGCCTAGATAGGTGGAAGGCTTTTGTGAGGCTTTTACCTCACCTAAAAGATGAACTCAGACCCGCTAACATTACCACTAGAGATATATCCTTGCGTTTGCTCGATAAACCTAGGCAAAAAACTTCTACAGCTATAGATGTTGACAATGATGTTAATGATGATGATGATGCAACACCAATCCTTCATCGATGAAAGAGAAGACGTATTTAATCTCAGACGTCTTAAGAAGTAAGATTACCTCTTTTCTTTTTTTTTCTTTTTAAATATATATATATTTACTTTACTTTTCACTTCATAATTTTCTCACTTGTATTTCTTGTAGGATATATCAAGTACTTTTAAAGCTAACTTTGAAGCTTGTGATCTTCAAGTGAATGAGATAAGGGAGTAGGTTGACATTGATAATGATTGCGATAGTATGGAGCCACATGACGATGTGCACCTTGACACATTGGGTAATTTTGAGCCAGTAATTGATATGACTTCTTTTAGATCAAGGGATACCCAAAATAGATGTTATACTCTTGATATCGTTGAGATGGATACCCTTTTTTCTTCACCACACCAAGCAATAAATTGTATAGAGACTATTCAGAGTCAGGAAAGGCAATGTACCAAAAACACTATTCAAGATGGTACAAGTGATGTTGAAGTTTCTAGTATTACACTAGTTGCTCCTTCTACTTCTTCCTCCCAAGTACTAGGAGCTGGAAGTTCCAGCCTAGCTCCTAGTACTTTTGGCACGACTTCTATAACTACTTCTGGACAGCTACTTTTGTGGCAGGTTCTACTTTCGGAGGCAATGCTTTTGGAATAAATGCTTCTTTTGGAGTAAGTGCTTTTAGACCAAAAACTTTTGTTTCATCTTTCTCTTTGGCTTTGGAACCACTACCTCTTTTGGTACTTCCAAAGTGGATTTCCATGGTTTTCTTATTGCCTCTCGACACTATAGGTACTTGGAAGGCATTTATCAAAAGAGGGTGAGTTTTGGAGTACTTGCATCCTACAACCAAGGAGATTTGTTTCGAGTGCACTAGAGTACTTGGGTGATGCTTTAATAATTGCTGATGCTCCATTTTCAAATATTTCTACAACAAAATTGCAAGAGATGTTGATACTTATGGATGACGCCACTAAGGTTGGGTTTAGACTAAAGTGTTTTACTTCTTGTATGTCCAAGGTAAAAGCTATTCTTAGCATGCAGGTAGATCAAACCCAAGTAGAAACCCGCCTAGGGGAAGTTAATAGGAAGTTTACCTCACTCAAGCATGAGCTAGAGACATATCAGCATAAGTAGCTGGAGTTGCAAAACCAACTGGACACTATTTGTAATCTTCATAGTTCTAGCTCTTCTCCATGGGACAACATAATCGAATAAACTTGTTTAGTTTCAATATATTTTCTATTTATTATTATTATTTTTGAATCGAGTTGTATTGGAACTTTTTTATTTGGTAATACATGCTAATAATTTTCATTTATAGCCATGATATACTTGAGTGAATGTTTTGCAAATTTTTTTTTAATCGTCTTGCCAAAGGGAACCATCTACTTTCATTAGGGAGATTAAATCTCAACCTTAAATGAAGTAAATTATTCTACCTTTAAAAATAGGCTTTAAACATACGGCCAAAGGAAACCATCCACTTTCATTAAGGAGATTGAATCTTAACCTAACATAAAGTAAATTATTTAACCCTTCTAAATAAGAGACTATGGCCAAGATATGCGCGATTATAGCTACAGCCAAAGGAAATTATTTACTTTTATTAGTGAAAACGTATCTCAACCTAAAATAAAACAAATTATTCAACCTCTTTTTTTTGAATAAATGACTTAGGCCAATCTATGAGCGACTAGAGCTGCGGCCAAAGGGAACTATTTGCTTTCATTAGGGAGATTGGATCTCAACCTAAAACAAAGCAAATTATTCAACCTTTTTTTTTAATAAATGACTTAGGCCAATGTATGAGTGATTATAGCTGCAGCCAAAGGTAAACTATCATATTGCAGCAAAAAATTTGATCATAAACTCCTGGCTGGTTTATAATTAATGTCATAGTCAATGTCAGCATAAAAGCTACACTATGACAAAATCAATAGAACATAGCAAAAATGTAAGCAATAGAGCTCGTCTGACATAAAATTCATCTTTCTTTATAAATAAGCATAATAGTAAACCAACAACCATAGATAAGTACTACTTGACATTAATCTTGTATTAACAAAAATACGCATAAAAAATTAAAGATAGAGTTTAGAATTCATACATAGAATTTCTTGACATATTGAAAGTTAATAGTGCAGTAATGGCATCATTCTTCAGATTGATCAACTTGCAATAACCACTTTCATTCACTTCATGTACAATATAAGATACTTCCTATTTTGAAGGGGTTCCTTTTCTGATGTGTTTAGCAGCATGAAGGACTAGATCACCTTCTTCAAAATTTTTCTTTCTCACCAGCTTATCATAAGCTCTGCTTAATCTCCTTTGATACATTATGAGATTTTTCTTTGATTTATCCCGTCTTTCCTCTAAAGCTTGTAATTCCAACATCTATATGCCATCATTATCAAGTTCTACATCTAGTGCTAACCTTGTAGATGGAACTAGTATCTCTGTAGGAAGTACTGCTTCTGCTCCATAAACAAGTAAAAAAGGTGTTGCCTTCGTAGCTTCACATTCGGAAGTCCTTTAAGCCCATAGAGCTACTGGCAGGGCATCTCCCCATATCTTTGGATCTTCATGTACCATCCTACTTAAGACCTTAAGTAATGTCTTATTAGTTGCTTCGGCTTGGCCATTACCTTTCGGGTAGTACGAGGTTGACTTAACATGATCTACATCATACAAAGCTAACAATTCCCTTACATTATTGTTAACGAAAGGCATTCTATTATCTGACAAAATTCTTTACAATATTCTAAAATGGCAGATAATATTTTCCTTGATGAAGTTGGCTACTGCAGGACCTCTTGCCTTCTTCAAGGGGATAACCTCTACCCATTTTGTAAAACATTTTATTGCTGCTAATATCCTGGTATACCCTTTAGAAGAAGGATTATAGGCCCAATCAGATTAAATGCCCAAGTGTGAAAAGGCCAAGGAGTGGTAATGCTGTGTAGTTCTACTGCTAGAGCATGTATGACATTACTGTAGATCTAGCATGGATAACACGTCTTTGCATGGTGTGTAGCATCAGCCTCTATTGTTGGCTAGTAATATCCCAAGTCTAAAAGCTTCTGATACAATTTCCTGCCTTCTTCATGCTCTTCACTACTCCCACCATGTACTTCATTCAGTAATGAGCTCACTTTAGCTGGAGAGACAAACTTTAGAGGTTTCCTAGAAAATGAAATTCGAAATAGGTCATTCTCATTAAGAAGGAAACGTTAAGCTCGCCGCTTAATTTGTCAACATCTTGTCGATTAGTTGGAAGAACTCAATTTCTAAGATATTCAATATAAGGCCTACGCCAATCTCTAACACTTCCCATAAAATGATATTCATGTACATCTGGTGGTTCAGAACACTTTTTACAAGACTTTTGTAGTTGTAAAGCATCCTTAGCCATGGTTGGCCAGAAGTAACCTGCTCTTTATAATAGACAATGCAAAATGGACCTTCCTCCCTACACCACTGCTCATGAGCTGTTTCCAACCTTTCTTTTGCCTTATTTTTGGAAACACATCTTGTTAACACTCTAGCAACATCTCTATGATATAGTGCCCCATGAATTAAAACAAAATGCTTTAAATTTGAAATATTGGCGAAAATAGGTTTAAGTAATTTATTGATAATATGTGCTTGCTAATCTTCATCATCATTATAGTTTGAGGGTTAAAGTAACTTGCTAAATTGACAAGGTAAATTCCTTCTAACCACTGACATGGCAATGTTCTACTTCTTTTCCAGAATATGAATTTTGGTGGCTAAGGTAGCAAGTGCATCAGCATACCTGTTTGTGGCTCTTCGACTATGCTCACATCTGATAGTATAAAACTTCTTTCACAGAGTTTGCACAAGAGTTCTATAAGAAGCAAGCATAGGCTCCTTCAGAGTAAACTCACCATTACGCTGCTTGATAATGAGATTAGAATCCCCATAGACGCACAGGTTATCAATCCCAAAAATAGTTACTGTGAACAACCCCAAAATAAATGCTTCATACTTTGCTTGATTATTGGTACAAGGAAAATCCAACTTAAATGCCAAGGAGATTGGTTCTCTACCTAATTTTAAGGAGTTTAACTCTAGACCCAAAATTAAGGGTTTCCATTATCTACTTGACTCACCATCCTGGGAGATGTCATATCTACTTGAAGAAAAAGAGGTTAGCTCAGAAATCTTGATCACAGAATTAGCTGCACTACCAAGAGGCATCAATACTATGCTAGCACCTCCTCTATGACTAGTTGAAGAGCCATCGAAATACAAACTCCATTCCCCTTCCTTTACATCCATAAAGAAAACTTTTTCATGCAATTTGCTAAGAAGAGAATCTGGCCAAACCTTTTGATGTTGAGATGGAAAATAAGCTATCAAGTCTGATAATGCTTGAGACTTTATGGCCTTCAGTTGAGAAATTGATATATCAAACTCGTTTAACAACAAAAGCCACTTTGGTATCCTCTCTGATAGAGCTGGCTTGGAGAGTAATGCTTAATAGGATCAGACTTAGTCACCATAATGAGTTATGAGCTAAAAAGTAGTGACAAAGTTTTTGAGTAGCAAACACCAAAGCGAGACAATATTTCTCCATTGGTGGGAAATTCAACTCACTACCATGCAAGCATCTACTAAGTAGTACACAAGTCACTCTTGCCCATCAACTTCTTATACCAATAAAGCACCTAGAGAGTTGGGAGTAGAAGTGAGGTACAACATCATTGGTTAACCCTTGACTGGCATCATCATTGTCATTGGAGAGCTCAAAATCTACTTGATCTTCTCAAAAGCTTTTTGTTGTTGTTCATTCCATACAAAAGGGAATTCCCTTTTTCAACAAACTCGGAAAGGTGTGATTATTTCTCCCAAGGCTGGAATGAATCTCCTGATGTATGAAACCTTTCCTAAGAGACTCTTGAGTTGCTTTTGATTTGCTAGCGAAGGCATAGACTTGATAGCTTTTACTTTTGTTGGGTCAACATCTATACCTTTCCTATGCACCATAAAACTCAAAAACTTTTTAGCAGTAACACCAAATGCACACTTTAAAGGCTTTATATGAAGTTTGTACTTTCTATACCTGTCAAACACCCTTTTTAAATCTTTTAAGTGATTGAAGGCTTTCTTGGACTTTACCATAATGTCATCCACATAATCTTCCATGCAGTCATGCATCATATCATGAAAGATTGCTGTCATAGCATGTTGATAGCTTGCCCCTGCATTCTTGAATCCAAATGGCATAACTGTGTAATAAAAGTTACCAAATGAAATTCTAAAAGCTATCTTCTCTGCATCACCTAGAGCCATCTTAATTTGATTATATCCGCTGAACCCATCCATAAATGAAAACATTTCATGACCAGCAGTAGCATCAACCAGAGTGTCAATGTTTGGGAAAGGAAAATCATCCTTGGGACACAACTTATTCAAATCCTTAAAATCAACACACACCCTAATTGTCCCATTTTTCTTCTTTACTAGCACAACGTTTGCTAGCCAAGTAGGATGATGTATAGGTTTGATGAAACCTACCTTAAGCAACTTATTTATTTCCTCCTTGACCTAAATCTCCACTTCATGCCAGAACACTCTAACTATTGCTTAATAGGTTTACTTTCAGGAGAGATATGCAATTCATGAGTAATAAGGCTCTCATCCAACCCTAGCATTTCTTCATAAGTCCAAGCAAATACATCTCTATACTCATTTAGAAACTAAACTAATGAAGTCCTCTACTCCTTTGAAAGATTCTTGCTTATAAATAAAGGTCTTACTAATTCTCCTTTCCTTGCCACATTGATCTCTTCTAACTAATCACCTTGAGGCTTTAGCTGATCTTACAGCTGTTTTGGTGCTTGCACTACCTCTTGCATCTTCTCATATATAGGTTGCTGTTGGGAACAAAATGGCTGTTGATCAGATGATTCCCATGGTATGGAGTCAGAAAAAGGTTTTTCTCCTAACTCCACGTCCCATCATAAGTAATACATCGTCTTTCCGTCCTATGTGTGTTTGAACTTACTCTAGTATCTTATACTCTTTCTTTCACTTTCTTACTTGCACTTGCATTCCCACCCTTTTTTTTCCTCCTTGATGCTTTTTCTTCTTCTTACCTTCTTCATCCTTCTTCCCTATATACTTTTCTCACTTTGGAAGTGGAACCCTAATAGTCTAGTAATAGCAGTCTCTCCCTCTTCTGCTACATCCTCAAAGAAGGAAGCCTCTGTATAGTTCACTTTATTCCATTCAAAAGGTGTCTTAGTGGTAGGAATAAAAACTTTTTTCCCTTTCCAATAACCCTTGATACATTGATGATGTGAAGAGGGAATAATGTTATAAGTGTGTAAAAACTTCCTTCCCATGAGAACATGATAGGCCACATCTGCATCAATTACATGAAAGCAGGTTTAATCTTGAACAAGCTCGATTTTAAAATTTACTATTACCTACCCTAAAGTTTTAATTTCCTTGCTGTCGAATGAAGTAATGGTCATGGGATGCTACAAGCTCTTGACATCTATCTTCATTGCCTTTAAGGTAGACAAAGGCATAAGATTCACAGATGACCCATCATCAATAAAGATCCGTTTAATAGGATAGCCATTTATACTACTCTCCACATAAAGAGGCTTATTATGGTAAGGGTATGGCGTGCACATGTCTGTCTCTGTAAATACTATTGCATTTTCATATCTAGAAGACATTTTCCCCATATGCTTTCCTACTAAATTACACTCTCCATATTGTCCACCAATAATCTTTACCAGTGACAAAGTTGTTTCCCTTTTAGATTCTTTTGAATATCCTAGTTGATCAAAGAAATGTTTAAAGTTTGGTGTTTTCATGTGAGAATTTGCAATAGAAGGAGCAACCATTTCAGTTGCCTATATATCTTCAGACTGAGCATTCGGAGGATCATTCTGTGCATGACTACTAGTATTCATATATGCTCTTACATTCTAATAAGTTGGTAGAGGATTGTTTTAAACCCTGTTATTCCCAATGACAATCTTCTCAGCCTGGACTCTCTGGTGAAATATTTTGCTAAGGTTTCTACACTCCGTAGTTGGATGACCTACCCTTCTATCGAAATCATAATACCTTAGGTTAACTTTTTCCTCAGGGGTTGAGGGTCTTGGCACATAAGGCATATTGATGTTACCATCCCTGATCCATTCTTGAA
>JBBYHK010481603.1:3415-15930 GCA_038382065.1 Adansonia grandidieri | reverse complement strand
AAAAAAATTCATTTGTCATTCAAAACAACACATTCATTTCCTTTCTAATTAATCCATTTACATTTGTATAATTCATCACATAGACAAAATGTCAACAATATTTTTTTCATATTATAAATACAAAGAAAATGAAAGAAAGCAATCTTTTAGACAGTTTGATTTGAATTAGTGAAGAATCTTTTAGTAAAGAAAAATCAACAAAGGCAATAAACATGCAAGATTGCAAATTCAATACTAAATTATTAATTTCATTAATTCTTTAATTAAGTACTTAATATCATTTTATATTTTTTATTTTACTCACATTGGATCTTATAGACCAAAACGACTTTTCCAATTATGCAAAACGCGGTCTTCATTTTTCCACTTTAAAATTACAATTTTGCACATTGACTTTCTTAAGGGTGATGAGATGACAGATTATTCTCTCTAAATCCCTCACCTACTACCTCTTTGACAAATTTGCCTCTTCTTATCTTTTTCATGGATTTAAAAGATCAATTGAGACCCCTTCCCTTTCATTGTCCTTTCAAGTCAAGCATTCTCATCTCAGTCTTAATCACATGCATAATTTCTTGTATTGTAAAAATATATTAAAAAAATATGCTTTACATTAGATTTAATAATATTAAATATAATTAAATAAATATAGCATATATAAAATAATAAAATATGATTTAAATTATTAATATATTTTTAAAATTTATATGATTTGATTATTAAAGTATCAAAATTTATATAAATATAAAATATTTAAATATAATTATAATATAATAAATTATATCGATATAATATGAATATATAAATCATAATTTTTTTTTAAATTATAACTTGATCAAGATTCTATCTCATAAAAGTTTTTAATATCTTGTTTTTTCTTGGCCAATTATTTTTCATGAACAATAGTGTACTGTGAGGTGACCCTTCATAAAGTTACTTTAAAGATTATCTAATAATATTAAATATGATTATATATTTATAATATAAAAATAATTAAAATATTATATGATAAGAATAAATGAATATATTTAAATTTATATAATATAAATTATTAACGTATCAAAATAGATAATTATAAAATATTTTAAAAATAATTATACTATAATAAAATATATAAATATAACATTAATATATAAATTATCATATTTACTTATAAAAATATTTTTTATATCCACAACCATAAGTAAATTGAAGGAGTCTAGGACTCTAATGTCGTTGGTAATCTTGATTTTTGAATTTTGGGTTTGGATAGCAAGAAGAACATGATTAAACAAAGTTTTAAATTTAATAATTTTAAACATAATATAAAAATATTACTATATAAACATGATATATTTAATAAATTTAATAAAAATAATTTATTAATAATTAATATTATATTTAAATTTATAAAACTAACATATAAAAAATACAAGATGTAAACCCATATCATCAAATAACTTATTATTATTATTATTATTTTAACCTTAAAAACAAAATTAAAAAATTAGTATTTATTTTTAATATACGTTTAAAAAATATATAATAATTTTTTAATTTTATTTATAAAATTACAAAAATTAATGGACTTAACGATAATCCTTGTCAAATAAAGTAGATAGGAAGATAAAATAAAAGGCTGACATCTCATCCACCAACTTTGTGGACCCACTTGATATGATATATGAGAAGGTCAATTCAAGGAAAGTCATGACCATTGAATCGAACGGATGTTGAAAGTCCACACAGTCTCACGCGGTTTTGATGAGCCTTTCTGCATTTTTAATCGTCATGTGTACAATATATATATTTCCATCATGTCGGGCAGCTCAGCCATCCCAAGTCTAAACACAAAGATTATTGCTATATAATAGTTTTTATTAAAATCATAAATATTCTACAAGATATAACAGCACTACAATATTGCAGGCATGCCGCCATGCCAACCTGTTTCTCTTTACGTAAATCTAAACAAGCGCAGATTTCAATTTCAATTAAATTAATTAATTGTTCTCTGACCGTTCATTTTAGCTGGCATGCTCTTCTCCGCCTGATTAATGCCATCAATTATAAAGTTTAATCGGTTCATAGAGTGAACCTTAGTAGATTATAGGGAAAATTCCAAAAATAAAAAGGACCATAAATTATTGGAAAAATGTAAAATAAAAAAAATTAATTTTTAAAAAATAATAATTATTAAAATTATTATTCAAAAATTATAAATTATTTTTTATCTTTGCTTTCACTTTTTTAAAATTTTTCTTAAATTATATCACAATGATCTATAATTTGAAAATTTGGGATTATAATTCAATGGATTCGGTTCAAAATTTTTAAAATTAATTAATTTAAATTAATTTATGAAACTGACTAAATCAACGACTAAATATTTTTAAAATCGAAGTAACTAAATTTATTAGGTTCAGTATGATCAGATTCTTCGATTTATGAGTTATGTGTATGAGTATTTTAGAATCGGTTATGGGTTTGGGTTTAAATAAAAATAATTTTATTTATTTATTTTTAATTAAATATATGTTTTTTAAGTAGTTTTATTTTAAATATTTATACCTACAAAGCAGTCATTTAAATATATTTAAACCAACCTAACCAACCGATTACAATTGAAACCGAACAAATCAAACAAAATAAATCGAATAACGTTGGTTTCAATTAATTTATTAGGTTAACAAATTTTTTACATATAGTTAAAAGAATGCCGACATTTACAATCCAAGCTTTTGAATTCTTTTTATTAGAATATACATTGTTAGGAGTAGTCTATTTTGGAAATACAACAATGCAGCTTCGATTTATAGATTGATATTAACGAAAAGAAGGCTTCAATCATCGAATGTGCTTTCATAGTTCATATGGGATACATTCCAATGGCCAAAAGACAAAGTTCTAACTTTCCCATCTTTTGTAGGAAAGTCAATGGGGGGCCATGGGCAGACGCGTAATTTTTGTCCTGCACCAGCCTTTTTGGACTTATGGACTCAATTTACCCATTAATCAAATAATAAATTAATGTCTTAAAATCTTTATATATATATATATATATATATATAATACAATCTAGAAGTTATAAACCCAAGGGTGGAACTTGGAAGAATTCCATATGCAGAAAGAATCAAAGGGTTTCCAAAGCTTATTAAAGCCCTTCCAAAATCCAAACCATTGCTCAATCTTCATCATCCTCCAATATCTTCTAACCTAGTTTTCTGGTTCTTTGATATAAGTTTGAAGAAGGGAACTTGGTAGAATTTATACTAGGATTTCAGGAAAAATGACCGTGGTGAAACTTACTTGGAGATCCATCATACCGAGCTGTTCCAAGGGTGTTGAGAAACCAGAACCCAAGCCAGCTAAGAAGGAAGTTGCAAAACAAAGCTCCTTTTCAAGGCTTGCAATGTTAGACTTAAGTCATCCAAGTTCGATGCTTTCGGAGGATCTGTCAACATCGCTTGCCGGTTCAAACCTTTGTGTCTTTACGCTCGCGGAGCTAAAGGTAATAACCCAGAGTTTTTCATCAGCTAACTTTCTTGGAGAAGGTGGGTTTGGACCTGTTCATAAAGGGTTCATTGATGACAAGCTTAGGCCTGGATTGGAAGCTCAGCCTGTAGCTGTTAAACTGCTGGATTTAGAAGGCCTGCAGGGACATAGAGAGTGGCTGGTTAGTATATTTTCAATCAATATTTGCTTACAATAGGACATTAATAAATGTTTTTATCTGTTGATTTAATAAATGTTTCATTCTTTGAACAGACTGAAGTGATCTTTCTTGCACAATTGAGGCATCCACATCTTGTGAAGCTGATTGGATATTGTTGCGAAGAAGAACATAGGCTGCTGGTGTATGAATATATGCCTAGAGGCAGCTTGGAGAACCAGCTATTTAGAAGTACGTTTCTCTCTGCAAATTACCGTTCTTTGTTTTAGAAAAATTTTGTTTATGCAGAAAGAAATTAATGTCAATCTCCTTGCTTGCAGGGTATGCAGTTTCTCTTCCATGGTCGACCAGGATGAAAATCGCTCTTGGAGCTGCCAAGGGTCTTGCTTATCTCCATGAAGCAGAAAAACCAGTCATATACAGAGATTTTAAAGCTTCAAATATCCTGTTGGACTCGGTAAGTGCTGCATTTTGAAGCCAAGACTTAGTCAATTTAGAACTGTAACATGCTCATTTACTGATGCTACGTTTTCAAAAATTTTTTCCTTCAGGATTACACTGCAAAACTTTCAGATTTTGGTCTGGCAAAAGACGGCCCGGAAGGGGATAACACCCATGTTTCAACCAGGGTAATGGGGACTCAAGGCTACGCTGCTCCTGAATACATCATGACAGGTACAACATTTTAATTCATACAGTTTTTTTTCTTGGGGGCTAATTAACTTGTCATTTTGATTCATACTGATATAATTGCAACTGTTGTTTTAGGTCACTTGACGGCAATGAGTGATGTGTATAGTTTCGGAGTTGTACTTCTGGAGCTTTTAACGGGGAGGAGATCGTTAGATAAGAGTCGTTCCCCGAGAGAACAGAACTTAGCAGAGTGGGCAAGGCCAATGTTGAATGAACCTAGGAAACTTGGCCGGATAATAGATACTAGACTGGAAGGCCAATACTCAGAAATGGGGGCACGAAAGGCAGCTGCATTGGCGTACCAATGCCTTAGTCACCGGCCAAAGCAAAGACCAAAAATGAGTGATGTGGTCAAGACCTTGGAGCCCCTTCAGGACTATGAAGGCACCTCAACTGGCGCTTTCGTCTACACGGTTCCAACAGAAAATGATTTGCCGAAGGACGACAAAGGCACTAAGGAAATTGAATCTAAAAAGGAATCAAAGAAAGAGAACGGCCATCATCACAAAAACCACAAAGACCACCACCATGGCCATAGGCATCAGAAAAGTTCATCAAATGCATCACCTATTCACTCAGAAAACGACACCTTAAAGCAAAATTTTAGAAATGGGTCGAATTCCCCCATGCACCATAAGCTAGGGGAAGCATATTAGAGTTATAGAATATCAACAACTGTAATTCACCACAATGTACATAGGCATTTAACGAAGAGATCGCCTTTGGATTTTGCACACTTGTAGTAAATGTTAAAAAGAGAGTAGGTTTCTCTTGTGAGCATTGATTCTTGCAAATACAATTACTTTCTTGTTTTTCTCTTTCTTTAATTTTATTTGAATGGGCTGAGTTTAAATTGTCTATCAAGCAAAAGGACTAAGTTCAAAAATGGCTAACCACCAAATCACTAACCTATGTTGACAAAAAACAAAAATTCAAAGTTGTCATACAGCTAAGCCTTGAGACAACGCGGATTTACTATTATGGATCAAATCCTCTAAACTACTATATTTCCTAATTCAATTATTTATACAATGTAGGCTAAGTCCTCGGCAGCCTTATGCATGATTGAAAATATTCGATCGCCAATAATTGAGTTAAGCTCTCACTTATTATTATTTTTATTTATTTTTTTCAATACATTTACTCATATCATTTATATCTATAAGATTCACTTATAAATTATCAAAGTTAAAAAGTAAAATTTATATATGGTGATTAAGGTTGTATTGGATAGTAATGAATGAAAAAATAATGGAAGTAAACCTAACCCTCAATAATCAACAAAAAAAGATATTTTTGTCCCTAGAATCAAATCCCAGTTTTAAATTAGTTTCTCATTTTTAATTAAAATTGAGACAATAATTTAATTTATGATTTAGTTCAGTTCACGTAAAATTTTACTCGTATAAACTAAATTTTGGATGAAATTTTTGTAATTTAAATTAAATAAACTTGAACTATTATTTAGTAATAAAAATTTTATTTAAATTTAATAATAAAAATATAAAAATATTAATATAAAAATAATATTTTAATTTGACCTAATCTCAAGCAAAAGGATTGCAAAATTTTTGGACTGTAGCCTAATCTATATGCAAGCACTTTAAAAATTGACAGAACTCAAATCCGAAGACCTACAATCTTTTTCTTTAATCCTGGTTTTTACTAAAAAAATGAGACAAAAATTCATCCAAAACAAAAGAAAATGAGAAGAACAGACATACTGCAAGCTACAAATCTCTCTGACCTAATGGCAAATCATATTGGTTGGCGATCATTATCCTTTTTTGCAAGAAGAAGAGGGATCATATGAACTGGCTATTTCAAGTTTTTAGTCAAACCAAGTAAGTGCCATAAATAACTCACGATGCTAAGAAAACAGGGCAAACCCCAAAGCCAGGTAGAATGCGAGCTTAGCATTGGCAATTACAGTCAAATAAGCATTAATTCCATGACGAACTGTAATGAATTACAAATCTTTTTAATTCCATCCTGATTCCGGAATGAGTTTGCTTGTTTCATGATATGCCATCGATTTCCCTTACTACCAATGGCTAAAACAATGACTGCATGCATGCATGCATGACTTCACTGACTTATGGCGTTTCATTATTTTCTATTTCAACTGCAAATCACAAGCAAAATCTGCAAACCATAAAGAAATCACTGAAGTTAAAATTCATAAATCTATTACATCATCTATTACTGGTTTCCAATTTCTCATGATCTTGTCGTTAAATAACATGTGAAACATTAAATCGAGGGAATAAGCAGATTCTGAAATTTTAAAATTTTATATTTCTAGAGAACAACAAATTCCTTGGCGGCCGCCTGAAGGGATGCAAATTTTTGGGAAGACAAACCTGATAAAACTAGTCACAAGTTGTAAGGTTAATGACATCAGCCACTCAAATGGATGTGTCTGATTTCATAACCAAAACAGACAAGGAGCGATGGATATAAACATGATGACAGAAACACTCATTTTTGCTTAGGTGACTTCATAGGTGGGAAATATGATGAAAACCGGCTAGAAAAGTAGTTAGAAGAACGATCTATGTCAAATTAAAATCTTATAAACATGTCCAAGGGCTCGTTATCTTTCTAAGCTTGATAAGCTAACATTATATATTATTTAAGTTGAATCAAATTTAAATATAAATTTTATTTAAAGTAATTATAAAATATATGAATATTAATAATGCTATTACTATTTTTTTCCATATCTTTGGCCCAAAATAAACAAGAAGATACCAATTGAGCCCATCAGATCAATTTTCTCAAGAAAAAGAAGCTTTATAAAGAATAAAACGACTTAATTGCCTCTAAACAATTTGCCCTGTGGCTGTTGGTCTTGAATTGAGACAAAAATAGGAAAAATTCGTCGCCTATGAGATTCGAACTCTCGCGGGAAAACCCCATGTACTTAGCAGGCACACGCCTTATTCATTCTTTTTTCTTCAGCTCCATCAGTATGTGAACCTGCGTGGGATCTACCTCCTAGCAATGCGTAGTAATAACCGCCCTTTCATTTCACTCCGGGTTGGCGTTGTAATAACTCTATAAAGTAGAATTATATAATTTTATTATTTATATTAAATTAATTAAATTTTAAAATTTTTATTTAAATTTTATTTATTTTTAATAATTTTTAATTTAGTAATATTTATTTTTTTATATTTTAATTGTTTCATTATTTAAATAATTTTTATATTTTTGTAAGTCAAAACTTAAAGGAGTTTTCAAAAGTGTAACAGTTTAATCAAGAAGCAAAGTGGACTCAATTAAGTAAAGTGATTAAGTTTGATAATTTTTAAAAATAATATGTTCAAGTTACTTAGAGATCAAGTTTTTACCTGTAGGTTTTGCTTACAAATAAGATTTTAAGATTAAACTTAGGACAATCTCATATATTCTATAATTTTATTTTTCTCTAGTTTTTTGAAAAAAAGAGAAGCCACCGTAATATTCAAAAAGTTAGAGAGATTTTTGAGAAGCTTGAAGACAAAAAATCTAGCCAATTTTAGTTTTCTCTTTCTCTTTACTCTTTACTCTTTTTATTTTTCTTTTATTATCTATGATGGTAAAACTCTTTGATTTTGTATTTATTATGCACTAGATTTATTTTTCTAAGCTTGCAATAGAACTTAACATGTAATTTAAATTATTTTATTTTCTTTTCTTGATTTAATCCTATTTGAGTTATTTGTTCAACCTTGTTCTTAATACTTCTAATTATTTAATCACCAATTAGATTGATTTGGTAACTTTAATGAACATGAAAAAGGGATTTTTATGTTTAGACCTGGATTAAATAACATGTTTTATATTCATTTATTAGGATGAATTGATTTGCAAGTTAGATAGGAATATACGAGCATGCGATATGTAACCAAATTAGAGTCTAAGCTTAATGGTTTCTTTTAATTCAATTTACATAGGAATATAATAAATTGATTAAGAGGGATATTTTTATAAGACCATCGGAAGATACTTAGAAATAAATTAAAACTCTAAGTTAATAACTGATTATCATTAGTCAAGTTAAGAAAATAAGATTTTATTCAAATAAAGTATTGAGAGAAATTTTAATCTTAAGCTTTTATTATTAATTTTTAATCGATTATTTGAATAAGATTAAATTATTTTAATTTTAATATTTAATAATTTTAAAATAAATTCCTTATAAGATTAATATTTTATTTTATAATTATATACTTTGTTGTGATAAAAGACATTTGCATGAATAATTTCGACGACACGTTGCATGCTCTCTCTTTATATATTAATTCCTACAGCACCACGGCATAGAGATGTTATATACGGCAACAAGCTCCGCATCGCGAATCATCAGTTTTAAAAGGGGAAGTCTTGGCAATTCTTTTGTCAACTTCCAGCTGTATACGCGGCTGCATGCGCCACTTTACTGATCACTACCTTTTCCTAACTTTCCTGCATAAATGATAGTTTGGTGTCCATAGTCTTATGGTCCTTAGCTCCATATTTACACTGCCAACTATTTATAAGCGGCATTGCCAATGCCATTGCCCTCTCTCCCCTTCCCTGCCTTAGCTCAGCTAAATTTTACCCTCTCCATTACCTTTTGTCAGGACTCACGCGGAGATGACTTTGTGTTTATTTTTGTCAATACTACTACCTAACCCCTATTACTGTTGCTTGCCATTTGGGTGAAGAAATAAAGGTGAAGCACCCCAAAAATTAAAAAAAAAAAAAAGGTTAAAATGACTCATAATAATCTCTCTCCCATGTTAATGGATTGGGAGCCTTACAACCTGGCTGATTTTACCCCTCCCAGTCCCTTCCCCTCTTTTTTCAATGAACATCAACAGTATTTTTATCACATAATAAAGAACAAGAGATCAGAAAAAGAAAAAAGTAAACGTTTGTTTAGATTTTTAGGTGCAAAAGTAAAATGTAACGACGACAGGCTTCAACTACCAATGCTTTTTGTTGGGCGAGAGAAAGAGCAGCTCTCCATGTGCGCAACTCGATCGCTAGAAGATAAAAGGGGAACATGAAGGGAACCTTCTGATTCCTTCATATTTATCCTCACAATTCCCAAATTTCAAATCCCGAGTCACAAATACACATATCTATAGATTAAATATATTGTTCGGTTAGATAATTTAATTTATATTAATTTAAATTTAAGTATAATTTATTTTAATTTAAGTTGATTTAATTAAAATTTAAATTTAAATAATAAAAATATTTTTATTTAAATTTACTTATACATATTATTATAAAATAATTTCAATTTTTTTTAAATAATAAAATAAACTTTCAGACTTAGACCAAAACCTATAAAAAAAAAATCCAACAAATATTAAATAGACTTTTATGAATTTACAAATTTTTTCAAATATGGGTACATAAAAAATTCTTTAAAAAAATCAAACTTATTTACAGAAATGAAAAATATTTTGATCGACACTTATTCAATAATGAAACTTTATCAAAAGTACAAAATATTTATAAATATACAAATATATATATATCAAAATTTTAATTCGCTTTCTTTAAGAAGGCATACTCATTGAGAGATATGATTATGTTTTTATAGTAATATAATTAATATATACTCACACTTTGAAGTGCTCACTTTGCACGTAAATATCAATCAAATACTACCATATATATATATATATTTGCTTTAGTAATATGTTTTCAAAATATATATATATATATATGCAATCCATCAGTCTAAAATAAATAATAACTTTGAGCATCCTTCTTTAATCATAGATAATAATGCGTGAAAAAGCTTGTGCGCAACGCACTAGACATGTTCTCCATTGATCTTCGTAATCTAATCTTATCTCATTTATTTATCCAACACCAATCTTGAAAATAATCTCATTATTATAAGGGGTCCAATATCTTGTTATATCTGTCATTTCATAATTAAAATAAATGTTACTTTGTATTTTTTTTTTTAATTTTCAATCTTTGATTTCATAATCTTGACATCATCTCTCATATTTATTGAATTTATGATAAATTTGATCTTCTAATTATATAGAATGAGTCAATTTAATTTTTTTATAATTTTATTTGAATTAATTTATCCTTCAAATCAAGAAATTTAAAATATTCAATTTCTACATGATTTCAGGCCAAATGTACCATTGTAACATACATTTGTGTTACGTACATCGAGCTCATAATTTAATAGAAATTAAGCATATATAGGTAGATAAATATTGTTCCATGCAAATATCTTGTATCCTCTAACATTCCTTTTTCCGTCTACTTAGAAAATTTTATTGGAAATTTTATAGATTTTAAGTATTGAAGCGGGTCTTAAAATCGAAATCCAGTGTCACTCCGACTTCTGTGCTTGCAGACCTAACTCTACCTCTTCAGCTTGTCAAGTTTTACCTACTTTTTCACCAAGAACTCAATTATATTTGATGACACCCACAGTCTCGTAATTGGAATTGAACTGTCGCTATAAATGAAACTTCCTATGCACTTTTTCATTCTTAGTTGAAAAGAAAATAAGGTGCTACTGCTATAATTAGTAGTAAAGGAATAAACTAACAGGATTTGCTGCATATATCTGCATTCATGCCAATGCTCATATCGGCAATGGCTTTTATTTTATCCCATTTCTCATTGTAATTGCAGCCTTCCTTTCAATTCTTTAAGTGTTTGGTATAGTAGGAAGGCCACTGAAAACTAAAATAAGTACAGCTAATAATAATAATAAAAGTTAGCCTCACTCAATTAGAAAGTGCCACGTTCAAGTAAGAATGAAGGTCATGGGGGCGCATTAGGAAGCTGGCTGCTGCAGTACTAGCGGCTTTTGCCACTACAAATGGCCCTCTCCTCCTCATATCATGCCCACTTCTTTTGCCAAATTCACTTTAAGCTTTTCTTTCATTATTCATCATCAATGATTATCTATAGACCCCATAAAATTAATGTAATCCCTCTTTCAGGCCACCTCTGCATTGGATGCGAAATAATTTGGGGGAAAACTGACGATCTTTCCCACCAAACCTAAAAACCTACTTTGAAGATACCAGGCCATTGCTCATTATTTGTCTTGCAATCGTGGAAACAGCTTCTGCTTGGAATTTATAAACACTTGTAAATACTTAATCATGCTGTTGAATTCATAGAAATCAAGTCCTTGTTTAAGGTTAAAGTATTGACCTTTATCTTCTTTTTCTTTTTTCTTTTACAGCTAATTTGATTCATGATCATTTTTTTTAAATCAATTTTTTCAGCATTTTCGGGGGTTAGTAGGTAACTCCTCTTTGATTGTTTTGTCGCTATGTTGGTTTTCCTTGTGCTTTACATGTCAGCTTCCATGACAGTTCTTTATCATTTTTTTTTTCAAAAGTGATAATGCATATAAAAAGTCCACACGATATAAAAAATTATTAAAACAAAAAATATTATATTATATAAAAATAATATAAATATGATAAAAATATATATATATTAAAATGTATATAAATATCATTTAAAAATATAATAACTTAATTTTTTTTATTAATTTAAGTATTTAGAACAGTCGAACATATAATTTAACATGATATTAGAGTTTTCGAGTACAAATTCGACAAATATATTTACAGTTTTTTTTTCCTAAATGTCCTATTATCAATAAAGCTGCATGTTGTGACTTTATTTTTTTTTTTCAATTTATAATTGAGTTCATATACAAATATTTAATTATTCATTTGATTTGCACATAAAAAATATATTAAAACTTAAATATAATAATTAAACTCTCTCATATTAATCGGTTTAAACTTTTTTTTAAAATAATTAATCACCCAAGATACCACAAGTTAAAGATCTCAAGCATTATGTAGAATGAGAATAGTCCAAAAATGAAAGTTTTACTCTCAAGTTAAAGGTTCCATGACCACCTTAAAAGTTTACTGGAAACAGTGAAAGGGGGTGACCCGAATTCAAACTACATTCATTGATGGATAGAACTTTTCTTGACTTCTAATTCATCCATCTACCCTTTTGTGAAAATGTCACCCAAAAAAATCAACTCTGTGATCATATATGTTGTGTGGACATATGTGTTCTAGTTTGCCATGGAAACTTTCAATTTTCATACTTCATCATATGCATCGATATCACCATACATCATTAATTTCAATACATCATGATATGAGTTTGT